>PVJD01015446.1:0-24865 GCA_004026545.1 Mormoops blainvillei | reverse complement strand
CCCAACAATCACCACACTGTTGTCCATGCCCATGAGTCCTTTTTTCTTTTTGCTCAATCCTTCCACCCCATAACCACACCCCCTAGAACTGTCATCCTGCTCTCCATCGATGAGCCTGTCCCCATTTTCCTTGTTAGTTCAGTTTGTTCATTAGATTCCACATATGAGTGAAGTCATATGGTACTCGTCTTTCTCTGACTGGCTTATTTCACTTAGCATCATGTTCTCTGGGTCCATCCATTGTGTCACAAAGGGTAACATTTTCTTCTTTTTTTACACCCAAGTAGTATTCCGCTGTATAAAATGTCCCATAGTTGTTTTATCCACTCACCTGTCCCACTTCTGGGAATATATTGGAAGGAACCCAAAACACTAATAATTAAAAAGAACATATGCACCCCTGTGTTCATTGCAGTGTTGTTTACAATTGCCAAGATTTGGAAGTGGCCCAAGTGTACATTTGTCTTTTAAACCCCCACTATTGTTGGTAGTGATTTCAAGGATAGCAAGGTTTGGAGTCTTACATCAGGAGGGTTGCAGTTTGGCTGTACAATTTCAAGAGTGCACTAATGGTAGGCCAGTGTGGTGGGGGCTCTTCTGGGCTGCGCAAGTTGAGGGGCACCGTCCTCTTGGAATTCAGAGTGAATGATGGGCTCTGGAATTGTGCAATGCCAGCACCCATCATTCCTCAACACCCTGAAATAAAATACCCTTTCTCCAAGACATTGGGGTTATCTTCTCCAAAGCTCACCTCAGTGTTTGCATGTGTGAATGAATAGGAATTGATCTAAGTCAGCATATCCTTTTCACAAGGAGAATGAAAAGGTTTTATTCTGAAAATCTAGAGATGGCTAACTCATTGGAACAAAATGAATTAATGAAGTTTTCTAAAATGGATATTAATAAACTCAATTTCACTGTGAAAAATAGCCAGATATTTTCACCCATTGACGTTTCCTTCTAAGAGTTCCATAAAATAGTTCTAATGATGTGAAGGCCACACATGTCTGAAATCTAATGATGTTTATACTCTGCATTGAACATCTCATTTTGCAGTTAAATACAAGTCAAATGAAAAGAGCAACTTTTTCGAAATACTTAGGAACTGTTTACAGACCGCTAAAGAACATTTCACAGATACATAGTCCAATTTTTAGTGTGTATATGTAATTAAATCCCTTTAATGTTTATACATATGTGACAAGAACAAAATAATAAAAGGGCTGCTTCACCCCACCCTTCAGTGAAATATTGTAACACTATTATACCAGAAAACCTAGCAGTGGGTCCCTTTACTGAGCATTGCTGACCAACTGCTCTGGAGAAAATAGCCAACCCGTTTATGTTATCATTAATTAATCTGAGGACTGAGCACGTGTAACTGTGTTGCAAGAAAAGGCAGATAAGCTGTGCACCCAGTGCCAACATCCCCGGGACCACAACTGGTTATTGGTATCTGATATGAATGCTAGTGAGGCTGAGTGGCCCTCAGGGCTGAATTACATCTCAGGGCTGGGAGAGCAAGACATTGAGTATTGACCTTCTGTGCTTACTTCATTATTCGAATTTCTAATTTCTCTTTCATTAGGGCTCTAACAAGATCAGAAATTCATAGTCTGTCAAAGAGAAGCAGCAAAATAACCACAGGAATGGGAGAGAGTGGTTAGCCAGTTCCTACTGGCTACAGAAGACTCTGTTCTTCTGTTTCTTATTTACATAATTTCCCTTCCCGTTCTATCCATCCTGCCCCCAAAATACTTAGAACAACTATGGACACACTAGGCAGTAAGTAAATATAATCAGTTCTCGTTACTTATGGTATTTTTGTTGTATAAAGTCACCAGGAACACTGAACTGGCTAACGCTGAACCATTGCCCTTAGGGGGAAACGCGCACACACACTTCGCATAGATTGTAATCCTAAAAATAAGTTGTCCTCGTAGATTCCATTTTTTTTTAATTTTGTAGAAAAGAAAAGGAGTTTCGGACGTGTTAAATGGTTTGCCGAAGGCCACCTCGGTAACAGATGTCAGAGTTGGGACTCAAACCCCAGTGCACTGGCCCCAGAGCTAGAGCTTCTTGCACTGCCGTGGCCGTGTGTCTCCATCCTGTGGTCACATGAGAGCTGAAACAAGAAGGCCAAGTGTCCTTGTTTGACCTCAGCTGGGTCCTGGTAGGGAATCTCAGATCTTTCATGTTCTGAGCATACGTGCAAATGGATGTGAAAAGGCCACAAGTATTGATTTGGGCCTTATAAATTAATTTTTTTATTTCAGCAGGTTGGCAAATCCACAAATATAGAATCTGTGAATAATGAGGATAGACCATGTAATTTGTGTGGAGGTATAACCTGTTAAAAACAGAGTCCAATTTACAAAATGGAATACTACTCAGCCATACAAAGAAGGAGATCTTACCTTTTGCTATAGCATGGATGGACCTGGCGAGTAATACACTAAGTGAAATAAGCCACTCGGAGAAACTTCGGAGAAAGACAAAGACCATATAATTTCACTTACATGTAGAGTCTAGTTAACAAAATAAATAAACAAACAAGGTATCAACAGACTCATAGATAAAGAGAGCAGACTGACAACTGCCAGAGGGGTTGGGGCCTGTGTGAAAAAGCTGAACGGATTAAGCAAAAAAAGAAGAAGAAAGAGACACAGACAACACAGAGGGGAAGAGAGGGGAAGGTAGAACAAGGTAAAGGGGGAATAAATGGTGACGGAAAGAGACTTGACTTGAGGAGGTGAGCGCACAGTGCAGTGGCAGATGATGTATTTTAGAATCGTGCACTTGAAACCTGTATGGTTTTATTAAGCAATGCCACCTCAGTGAATTTAATAAAAGGGGGAAATAAAGCAGATTCATGAGTGCCTCCAAAAAGGGCCTTTCCACATCTTTTGGCTGGTTCCTTTTCATTCCCTGGCAGATTTGTTAGAGAATTTTTGTCTAACCACCAATAAAAACGACTCTACTCTCAGCCATGTCCATTAACAGGGTATGTTACTGTCTTTAATTTCCTTTATACACATGTCATGATTTGAAATTTTTATTTATTTATTGAGTTGTTCAGCCTGTTCCTCTACGCTTACATGTAAACTCTGTGATAATGAGAACTTTGTGTCTCTTGGACCTCACTGTATGCCCAGTACTTGGAATGCTGTCTGATACGCTGTGAGAACCCAGTCACTATTATTTGTTGGATAGATGAAGAAATCAGTCGTTGTATGTAGTTCTTTTGAAGTGAAAGTCGCTTGTAAGAGTCGTCATGAGCTGAGCTTGCATGACATTAGCTATGGCACTTGAAGCCTCTCTAAAGGTGTTCAGGCCTTTTAAAAGATAGCACAGTAACTCCTGAAAGAAAACTAAATCCTGGAAAAGTTGAGATGGAATATAACTTTAGAAGAATTAATTCAGAGTGTT
This sequence comes from Mormoops blainvillei, assembly GCA_004026545.1. NCBI lineage: Eukaryota > Metazoa > Chordata > Mammalia > Chiroptera > Mormoopidae > Mormoops > Mormoops blainvillei. The sequence continues at coordinate 21,436 of PVJD01015446.1, read as the reverse complement.
TTCTAAAGAGATGAAGTTAGTACTAGGGATTAGAAGACAATGATGGGTAGAAAGTGATGCATTTCCAGACGAGAAAGGACACTTAACTCCAAATGTAGAGGAGCATGCTGTGCACATGGGTGAGGCCCCAGTGGGATGAGGTGAAAGTGACTTGAGTATGATTCACATGAGAAAAAAGTAACAGTGAGGAGTGGGGAAAGGGCTCAATTTTAAAGCTATATTTAGCTTTAAATATATATAAAAATATAAATATATTTATATTTTAAGCTATATATCTATTTGTCCAATGACATCAAGGGCTCTGAAGAAAAAGGGCCCCATTTCCACTGTCATCCTGACGTGGCATACAGTAGTCACCTACCACCGGCCATCATTACTAATTATCTCCATTCTTGTGTTTAGGTTAGGGACCGAGAAGACTTAACACACAAGGGTGGAAGTTATAGGTCTATGAAAGTAGGTTTTCTGGGATCATTTCTTGCATCCTTAGATTGTCCCCACTCCATGCACTTCCATCAGCTGTAGTGATTTCTGCATCAAAAGATGTGAATCAGAAATAAAAGCTAAAATCATAACTAGGGGCTGCCAGCTTCCAGACCAAACCTGGAAACCAGAAATACCTGAACACACCGTAAATAACCAATAAACCCTGCCATATTTGAATTAATAGCCCATTTAAGAAATGAAATCCAATCAAATCATTGACTTTTTTTAAGGTGTCATATGAAACAGCAAAACTGTGGAAAACTTCTTTGTAGTAGAAGAATTTTAGAAATATACGATAGTGGATAGTGTTCAACTTATTTTATTGTACCTTTTGGAATATAAGAATGCTAGACTTACAAAATTTGGAAGCTTCATCAAAGTAGAAAAAGCGATTCAACTTTCCTGGTTTCAAAGGAGAGTCGACTCCATATTCTTTGAAAGATCTAAGGAAAATAGTTGGCCTAAAATTAACAGATCGTGTTTCTAAATTTCTGGGAATTTATAATTTGGGCCAATGGTGGTTGTGGTATGAGTTTTCTCAAAACATATTTGACTCAACAAAGTAGATCTCAGTCCATGTTTTTTTGTAAAACAAAGCCATTCATTGTAAATATTGAATAGTCAGATTTTGGATTAAATTGAACGCATGTTACGGTGGCAACTGGGGCAGTTTTCCTCCATAGAGTAACCCAGATCCCAGTGATTTTGAAAATGGAATGGATCCCAAACCGAATCATAGTCTATTAACAAAACTGCTTCTCAGTATAGACAATACTACCTCAGATTTGTCCATGGCTTCAATAATGTTAGTTATTTCCTCAGATATTATTTCATGCATTTCCCACAATAATCCCACATGGCAGAAAGAGGGGATATTATTCACCTTATTTTACAAAATAGGAAACTTAGAAATGGATATATTCCTTTCCTAATATCATCATGAGTAGAACTAATACTCCACACATTTCATATCACCCACTCTAGGCTTACTAGTGGGGTCTCACTAGGTTTAGTCAAAACCAGAATATCTTTAAACACAGAATATATTAGCAACAACATCAAAACCCGAGGACCTCATAATATGTTCAACTGATTTTTGACAGAAGTGCTGACACTTCAATGGAGGAAAGAACAGCCTTTTCAATAAATAGTGCTTACGCCCCTGGATATTCATAAGTGAAAGAATAAAGTTGGACCCATACTTCGCATCACACACAAAACTTAACTCAAAATGGCTCGTAGACCTAAATGTAAGAGATAAAGTTTTAGATGAGAACAGGTGTAAACCTTCATGACTTTGGATTAGGTTTCTCAGCTATAAGACCAAAAACACAAGCAGCAATAGAAAAATAGATAAATTGGACTTAATAAAAATGAAACCTTTTTTGCTTCAAAGTACTGCAATAAGACAATGAAAAGACAACCCACAGAATATCTGATAAGGGACTTGATGAACACATAAAGAAATCACTCAATTCAATAATTAATAGACAAATGACCCAATTACAAAATGGGCAAAGGGTCTGAATAGTAACATTTCCAAGTTAGATATTCAAATGGCCAATAGGCACATGAAAAGATGCTAATCATAACTAGCCAGCAGGAAAATGCAAATCAAAACCACAATGAAATACCACTTCATACCTACTAGGATGATTTTTTTTTCTAAAGACAATATCAAGTGTTGACAAGCATGTGGAGAAATTGGAAGATTAATATATTTCTTCTTGGAATATAAAATTATGCGACCACTTTGGAAGAGAGTTTGGCAGTTCCTCAAAAAGTTAAACATAGAATTGAAATGTGACCCAGTAATTCCACTCCTGTACTCAAGAATGAATACGTATGCTCACACAAAAATGTATGCATAATGCTCACAGCAATATTATTTATAGTAACCAAAATATAGAAATAACCCAAAGGTCCATGTACTGAAGAATGGATAAACAAAATGTGGTATAGCTCTAAAATGGTGTATTATTTGGCATAAAAAGTGATGAAATACTGACACAAGCTACAACATAGAAGAATCGTGAAAACATGATGCTAAGTGACTAAGCCAGAAAAAAGGAATCACATATTGTTTATTCTATTTGTATGAAATGTCCACAACAACAAAGTCCGTGCAGAGACAGAGTGTAGATTGGTGGCTCTCTAAGCCTAGAGCAGGGTGGGTAGTGAGACTGCAGAGTTACTGGAAATGGACATGGGATTTCTCTTGGGAATGTTGAAAATGTTCTAAAATTAGATTGTGATGATGATTGTACAACTCTGCATATACTCAAAACCACAAAACCTTACACTTGATAAATGGATGGATTTTATGGTGTGTGAAATATAACTCAATGAGGCTATAAAAGACAGTCAACACCCCCGCCCCCACCTCACTAAAAATCCTTAGGACATAATTTCGTGTCTGCAGAGTCCTGGAAAGCTGCATGTTGAGTGCTTGCAGTATATCATGATAGCTACTTGCTTCATTGCATTTTGCCTTGCCTCTTCTCGGAAGTCATTTTCACTATCCATTCATTGAACAAATAGTTTGTGAATACCTGTTCTGTGCAAGATACGCCTCTGGATGCTTGGGATAGATGCTGCATTCATACAGCAACCAAAGATCCCTGCCCTTATGGAGCTTACGTCCAATTAGACTGACCTTGATTATATGCTCAAATGCAATTTAGTTCTTAGGCCTCATTCTAGGAGATACTTTTCCCAGAAATCGTCCTTTCTCCATCATGAAGCGCCCATCAATCCAATATGATCCCACCCTTTTTGCAACTCAGCTGTAGTCAGTTATTAAATTGAGTTTGAGGTCAAAAGGAAATACAAGAAATTTCTTGGGATTAGTAGAGTGTCATGTAAATGTTTCCATCGATATGTAAATTTATTTGAGAAGCCTCAAGGAGAACAGAAAATGGTGATATAAAAGTAATATGTAAAGGAAACTGAGCACACTGATTAATTTCCCTGAAACATTAGCCTTAATTCTTCTTTCTGTACTTGTCTGTCAATGCATTTTTCTTTTTTATTTTGTTATTAAACATTTAGCAAGTATGTCTGTGTACTACTCTGACATAGTACATGATCTGCTGGTGTGCTGCAAATGACCAGTGACTATCATCTTCTCAATAAGATGTCTTGAGTAATCTCTCTGCTATGTCTTATAATGATCAGGAATAAAAGTCAAGGAACCCTGGCCTCTGGAAATAGTACATGATTTCTCTGAACAGCCAGCAATGGATTTTTATCCTGAACTCCTGACCCAAATTCCAGTTTATCTCATTCATAGAGAATGAAATTACTTCAGTTAAATCAAGTACCCCAAATCAAAAGGGCTTAATGACTGGGCCAGGTCTCCTCCCTGAGATATGCTAGAGTAATCAATGCTATTGTCATTCTTTGTCACACTGCAGATTCTCCTGCACTGTGTGAAAATCATAGAACTCACGCATGCTGTCTCCATTTCCCGCAGCTGTGATTTCTGGGTCTCTGTGAATAAGCATTTCAGAACTGTCATGAGATGGAGGAAATAACATGTGCAGAGTGTTTCCCAAGCCCAGTTGCCAAGAATGAGCTAATTCTGACCCTCCCTTGTATACAATGAGTCTTAAAAACTTAAAATACAAGCCATTCTATAATGATCTACCTTTCCAGGAGAATGGCATGCTTTCATTGTAGAACCTTGGTTTTTCAAAAGTATACCAGAAGTAAAATTTTAAATTATGTCATAAGATTAATAAAGTATTTAACTATCATGGGTTATTTTAAATTTTTAATACTAATTAAACACAAAGTTAATGTCTGGGCTTAAGAGAAGAGGTAAACGAATGTGATTTTACCTTGCTACCTTGCTTTTGGAAAATTTGTCCAAAAGCCACTGATAGTAATCTGTCCTCCATAAATGAATAATATTCATTTTTTAAACTTACTTTTGTTTAACAGGCCAAAATTGCATTTTTATTCAAAATATGAAAGCAAGCACTGCAAACATATTTCAAGTGTCAACTTCCAACTAATTGGTAATAGCTATGTACATGTTGCATTAATAAGAAAGATTCTGAAGCTGAGTCTGGTTTAGCAGAAAGACTGCTGTCATTGGATAACAGTTTTTTTCCAGGAATGCAAGATGGGGAGTGAACATGTAAGTCCCATATTTAATATCCCTGCATAATTGGAAGAAGAGTTAACATTTAAAATATCCTTTCAGCAATTACCAGAAACATACTCATCTACATTAAATAAGATCATTAACTGAAAAAAAGGCCAAATTAATGCTTACCATTTTATTTATCTTGTAGGTCAATGCATCACGTCAAGAAGCCAAACTGATGGAGGAGTGTGATCTTCTCATTGAGATCATTCAGCAAAGACGACAAATTATTGGAACCAAGATCAAAGAAGGGAAGGTACGATTTCTAGGGCAGAAGATTTCATATTCTGTAGCTGGAGAAAATATCACACTTCCAGGCACTTCAGTAGCTTAAGAAATATTGAATACCCCTTGTCCTTTATTTTATATGACCTCCTCAGAAGTCTTTGAGATGTAGTTCAAAGCCCCTTGTTTGGCCGCTTTTTTCTCCACCCCTTTCTTTGTATTGTCATGGTCTCCTAGGCACACCCAAATCTATGAATTCCATAGAGGAAGAGGTCATTTCATATCTATTGCTATGCCCTAGCAATTGACACAGTATTAAATAAAGGTTTAAATGAATCGGACTTTATACATATATAAAAATTATAAAGTGCTTTCCCATGAATTTGGACATGTAGAATTTCATGGTGGCAGAACTCCTGTAGGTTCACTATATCATAAGCCCTTTTGTGAACATATGAATAGCACTTCTTTTCTAATGTTTCTATATTTAAATTTCCTATTATTTCATAGTAAACTGTATTCAAAAAGCAGTGTACAAAGGTGTGTTATTCTTTATGGATGCTTTCTTATTTATTCAGAATTCATTCAGAAACTGTTGATAATCACTTTACTCTATTTTTAAATTATTCATATTTATATTGAAATACTTATGATCCAGTTTATTTTACCTATTTCTCTGTCACCCTCAAAAGATAATTTCGCAAATATTTAAAATAGAAAAATTCATTCAAGATACAGTAAATTCATGAGTTTCTTTTATTATTGCTCATAACTTTACTAAAATATGCATAAGTAAATCAAATTAGCAAACATAAAGAAGTACACAGAGATTATAATCGCTAATGTACGTGTTTTTCTGTTTTATACAAAATTTTAAAGGTACTTCTAATATTGTATAACGTTTAAATTGCTTTTCCTATATAGATTGAGAGATATTTATACATGTACATTGTGATGGTGATCAGAGCAGTTAAAGTAAAAACAAATCAAATAGTTAGTTGTGAAAGCTGTTACCATGAATCTGCAAATTAATATGACATTGTTCCCTCACCACGGACTGATGCAGATGTGTTAAGAAACTACTTTTCTCCACATACAAATTGTACATCTCAGAAGAGCACTGCGTGTCAGCCCGGAATCCTTACGGGACGTATTTCCACTTCCGTCATTGTGTACTACATGTGTATGTCTGTTAATACCTCACATTTTGCAGGCTCTCAGACACACGACTGCCTGAAATGCGGCTGTGATTAATTATTAATATGCATACGGAGGGGAATTTGTTGCTTTTACATGGTTGTGTGCAGGAATCAGCTCTCAGTGCCCGTATCAGTTTCTTATAGCTGCTGTAACAGGTCACCACAAACTGGATGGCTTAAAACAACACAGATTTATTATCTGTCCTTCTAGAGGTCAGAAGTCTAAAATCAGTCTCACTGGCCTAAAGTCAAGATTTTGGCAGTGCTGCTGCTTTCTGGAGGCTCTACTACAGAATCCATTTCTTACCTTTTCCTGCTTTCAGGGGCCACACGCATTCCTTGGCTCATGGTTTCTTCATTATGTCATGCCGACCTTTGCTTCTACCCTCAGATCTCTTTCTCTGACACAGATTGTCCTGGGTCTCTTGTGTACGTCCATTGGGATCGCCCAGATAATCCAGGGTAATATCCCCCATCTCCAGATCCTTAATAACATCTGCAAAGCCCCTTTTGTCATGTAAGGTGATATATATTTGGTTCTCTGATTCTCTTTTATTAAATTTATTGGGGTAACGTTGGTTAGCCACATAAATTTTAGGTGTACGACTTTATAATATGGCATCTGTACAATCTGTGGGCTCACTCCACGACGCCTAGTCTTCTTCCACCACCTCGTATTTGATCCCCTTTACCCTCTTCATCCTCCCCCACCTTTTTTTCCCTCTGGTAACCACCATTCCGTTGTCTGCATCTAGGAGTTTTGTTTTTCTGTTGTTTGCTTTGTTTGTTCATTTGCTGCTTTCCGTTTTATATCCCACATGTGAGTGAAATCATAAGGTTCTTATCCCTTTCTATCTGACTTATTTCACTTAGCCTAATACTCTCAAGAGCCACCCATGTTGTCGCAAATGGCAGTATTTCATCTTTTCTTATGGCTGAGTAGTATTCCATTGTATATATGTACCACATTTTTATCCCATAATCTTTCAAGAGACACTTGGGTTGTCTCCATGTCTTGGCTATTGTGAGTAATGCTGCAATGAATATAGGGGTACATGCAGCTTTACAAATTAGTGGTTTCAAATTCTAGGAGTAGATTCCTGAAAGAGGGATTGCTGGATTATATGGTAGTTCTAGCCTTAACTTTTTGAGGAAATTCCATACTGTTTCCCACAGTGGCTGCATCAATTTACATTCCTACCAACAGTGAATGAGGGTTCCCTTTTCTCCACATCTTCTCCAACACTTGTTATTCCTTGTCTAATTGATAGCAGTCATTCTAATAAGTGCGAGGTGTTATCTCATTGTGGCTTTGATTTACATTGCTCTTATAACTGATGTTGAACATCTTTTCCTGTCTCTTTTTGCCTCCTGTATGCTGTCCTTGGACGTGTCTCTTTAGGTTCTCTGCTCATTTTTAATAAGATTATTTCTTTTGTTGTTGTTGACTTGTGTGAGTTCTTTATATATTTTGGATATTAGCCCATTACTGAAGGTATCACTTACAAATACCTTCTTCTATTTAGTTCATTGCCTTTTGGTTTTACTTATAGTTTCTTTTGCCATGCAGAAGCTTTTTAGTTTGATGTCATCTCATTCAACCCTGAACTAAAGAGGGTGTTTTCCTCTGGAGAGAGACATGCATGAAATTGGAGAGGGACATGCAAAGGTTTCAATGGTGTCAATAGTTTTTTACTTCATCTTGAAAAATCTGACACTAATATGATGAAAATACTGAGATTTAGTAAAGCTGGTACTACATACAGGAAAGTTGATCATATTACTTTTTAAATTGTCTGCTTGAACTATATCACTTTTTAAAAAGAGCATATAATGCTCAGGGACATTATCTCAGAAGGCAATATTAGAAAGCAAACATTACCTGGAAAAGATCAGGGCCCTTTCAGATTTCTCTTGAGTTACTATTTGGCACATGACCACGGACTAGTTGATGCCAAACCTGGAATTCACAGTGACCGAGTCCCTGGCCGGGGCATGTGGTGTCACTTATACATTTCGAAGAAGAGCATGGGGCGCCAACACTTTCGAACTCTGAGGTGCTGGGCAGAGAGGGCAGGTATGATTTGGTGCCCAGAGTGGTGGCTGGACAGTCTGAGGGCCCTGAACCTGGAGAAAGGCCCTCTGACCAGCACTTGGAATGGGGAGCTGGAGGAAAAACTGGCAAAATTGTGGAGACCACCAAGGTGAATTTCATCTACCGTGTGAGGGCCTCCATCATCTCCAGAGCCAATCACAAGGCGGTTAGGCCTGGTGGGAACAAGCTCACCACAGATCCCCTCGCCGGGGAAGTGGCCAAGCAGGCGATGTTGTTACACATTAGTACATACTGGTCATTCCTGTTCTCAGAACACTGCATTCTTTGAAATAAATAGCCTTTATACTTACATGAACTGCAGTCTCAAGTCATGAGACACCCGGGAAAGAATTGTCTTATTTCCTCAGTAGTAGGGGATAAATTTCATGTTGACACATGAAAAGCTGATGGAAAATTCCAGATTAAGTAAATTATGCATTTTGTGTTCACACACAGATCTTTGGTAGAAGGCCACAACTAAAGAGAAAAAGGGTCCTTCTTTTCACTGCTTTTATGTACTCTAAATCTCCACAATTTAACTTGAACTAAATGTTCAGGCTTTTCTATAACCTTATAGAAATGCTGAGTACAGGCCTCATTGTCAGTTCAGATACTTGTGTTAATTGATGATCAGTCGTTTGGACATGACAGTTTTGGAATGGGAATCATATATATGCATTTAAAATACATTTAAGGAAAAATAAAGGGTTGCTTTTAAAAGCATATGTAAGGTATAATAAACAACCAATAAAATGGCATAAATAGGTCTATGTCCCCACTGAAAGGATATTCCAACAGACAGGATATTTCCATGATGAATATGGAATGAATTCTAAAAATTATAGTGTGGCCATCACACTTCCCAAAGGACAAAAAAACAGCGCTGACTTGGAAAAATTTCCCCTGTAGCAGTAATATATGCATACAGATAATCTCCTTATATATCAGGAATGAGTTATTTCTTTTTAAAAATTCAAATTTCATCTTGTCAGATTTTTCAAATAATACATTAAAAAGGTGTTTTCTAATGAAGAAATTAATATTTTTCTAACTGCTCAGCATCTGATTCTGAAGTGCACTACCACGTGGCATAGTGTTTCTCAGAGTGTGGTTCAAATCAGTGCCATCTGATCAGAATCATTTAAGTCAGCAAACTTTTTTTGTAAAGGGCCAGGCCAGATGATAAATATATTAGGCTTTCCCATATGGTCTTTTTGCAACAGCTCACCTCTGCCCAAAGTTGTAGTGTGCAGGGAGCCAGGGATGATTCCTAAACGAACGAACCCGGCCATGTGCCAATAAAACTTTATACAAACAGAATTCATGCTGGATAAGACCCGCAGACCATAGCTTGTGAACACCTAACTTAGAGCGGTGGTTTTCTCTATTCTTTTTTAAAAATGAAACCTATAATAAGCAATACCTATGACATCAAATTCAGCACGCGCACACACACACACACTCACGAAGAAGTTTTATAAAACATAACTTGCCCTTTACACCGGGAATGCACTCTGCCACTTTCTTTTCTCCTCCCCTCTCCTCTTCTATTTAGTTTTTTGAATGCTAGTCCTGAGAGTACTAATGATTCATCACCTACAGATCAAAACACATTCATTGCTTGTTAAAATGCCAATTCCTGCTGCTCTGCCAATTAGAGCTCCTTACCTACAGTATGGGAGACAGACTGCAAACAACTCATTTTTCTTTAAAAAAAAAAACAACCTCCAGCCGATTCTTGTGCACACTGGGGTTGAAAAGCTCCAGTCTGGCTTATTAGATGGAATTGTACACTGAAGTAAAATTAAAATTATGCCAACAATTGTTTTCTGTAAAACATTCCATATTTTCAAAGGAGGCTCTCATTTTGGCTTGCTCCAATTTATGCATGATTTGGGGCTTTTTTTTCTTTTCCACTTATGTCACTTTTAATTTCCAGTATCACGAGTGAAGAAAATAAACAAGAAAGTGGAGTTCAAGCATTGTTTCATTTGTAATCTCTGCGGTCACTAATAGGCATGCCGAAAGGATAAGTGATTGACATAAAGTTATTCTAACGGAATATTTTGACCTTATTTTCCTTTTGTTAGAATTCTATTAAACATCTTCCACTCTGCCATGTAATTGAAAGCATTCTGTACATTGTACAATTAAATATTCCATTTACTTGGTCTGTTCTAAGGACTCGAAGTTATTTTTCCTTCCTCCGACAATTTCTTATGGACATGTTCTCATACCTTGAATTGCTCTTTAAATATAATGATGTTAGAAGCTAAATCTCACTTGGTGTAAAATAAGTATTATTGTATTTTATTAAACTAATGAACACAGTTAATCTGCTGCAGATGGTCACTATAATTATAATGAGTTAAGTCTTTTATCAGGCTTAAGATCACATACTGTTTGCCCCAAAGTTTTGACACTTCATTCCTTAAATCTTTACTTTCGAGAGTTTTTCTCACTCTTGCCTGAAACCTGTGGCTGCTGCCTCTCAATTCAGCATTCATTTCCTTTGTTTTCTGTTCTACGACATAGCTGGAATCGGACGTTCCTCTGAGGCCTCAAGCTCTGACATCTCCTTCCTTCCTTTTCTTCGATTAGAGTTGCATGGGGATGATAATGATGACTTGGAGAAAGAAGGAATTTCTTGGAGTTAGCAGGAATTCTGGAGGGAGCCGGAGCCCGCCTTGTCTGGAAGACAGATGAACTGGCCTCCTCCCTACCCTTTCACCCAGGGCTGTTTTCCGTTCTGGAATGATCAGAAAGCCGGCCAAGACCTGTCCCAGGCTGTGTGGATGGGGGCACTAGGCGCACGGCAATGCCAATTAGCAGTCTAATTTTATCTTGGCCTCTGGCCAGAGGGCTTCATCTCACAGCACATTTCAAACACCAGAGTAAGCGGTCAAGTGGGTTGCCGTGGACTTATCTGGGCCTGCCCCAGAGGTTACGGTCAATTACGTTTGAGGGTCGTTTTTAAGTAAGACAGAATCAGGAATTGGAATGGAGGTTGGAACTAAGCATGCGTTTTTATCCCGACTGGGGAAATGCTTATCAAAATAGTTCTTAGTTATCAAGCAAGCACAAAGTGCCTGGAAATGACGTTCCCAGTGAGGGGAAATGGCCCAGCTGTGCTTTTTTTGGCTTTCTCTCATCTGCTCAACAGGAAAAATATTAATCAATGGAAAAATGCTCCCTTTCTGTTAATTTAACACGTGAGTTTTAGATAGTGTGGGGAAATCGCAATACCTAATGTTTTTATATCACAATTTTATAACATAGATTGCAAAGAACTTTTTAGAAAAATGGCTTGGACTTAAGCCACACATTTGTGCCTATAGAGATGTTTTATTTTCTTGATGGCACAGCTGAAAAACAGATAAAATAACGTTCCATACACGATCTTACAGTAGTTGCGTGTACTGGTCAGGGGAAGAGGCCTGGCCACCGTCTGTAATTTACCACTGAGCGACACCTTTCTCCCCCATCGACAGGAAAGCAATTCGCAATTCAGCATTTCCTCATAAAGCACACCAGCGACACTTCTCCAAGGAGATAAAGAATATCTAAGCCAAGAACCCCATAACAGAGCGCCCCATTTCAATACCTCTCCACACCTACTTTTCGAACTTTCACTGAAGGACGGCTTACATACAACAAAATGCACACATCACAAGGGCCCCGCCCGATACATTTTTGCTACACAAGGACAGCCGCATAACGTTCTCCATGCTTTCGTTCAAGGTGATGAGGCTTCGCAAGCTGGCGCAGCAGATTGCAAACTGCAAACAGTGCATTGAGCGGTCGGCATCACTCATCTCCCAAGCGGAACACTCTCTAAAGGAGAGCGACCACGCACGGTTCCTACAGACTGCTAAGAATATCACTGAGAGGTGAGTGCGGGGGCTGCTGGGAAGTTCTCAGCTGCCGGGCTTCTGTGTCTGGGATGTGATTGGTTGGCCTCGCCTTCGCCTTGCTTTTGTTTTCATTTTCAGGGCTGAGTACCAGACGGAAGAGACGCTTAGAGTTGCTTTGTTTCAGCTAGAGATGCTTCCCTTTGACATGTCAAAGCCTTTTTCAGCAGTAGCCTGGAGTTCAAGGCCATTGAAACAAGAGTCCACCAGTTAGAACGAATAAAATCTGCCTGATTTTTTTGTGGTGGGGGGAGCTTATGAAGGCATAAAAACCGCATGTATTGTGATGCTCAGACCTGATCTTATCATACACTTGATAGTAAAGAATCAAGAAGAAGACAAAAACATAAAAGAGAATCTTTACTGCCATCTTAGGATTCATCTGCTAAAGAAAAATGGGCCGGGCGTTGTTCCCTGTTAGGCCTGTGTTTATTTGGTTGAGAAACTTTACCTCTCCTGAAAAGGTCAAGGCTAACTCACATGAGAGAGAAAGGACCAAACTGTCAACCTCATACCTCCTGCTTTTAAAATACCCTTTATTCCAGCATGGGGAACATAAAAATGACATTATGTGAATGTTTAGTTCAGCAGTAAAACTGGCAGGGTCAGTGCTCCTTCAGTGCACACACTTGATTGGCATAAAAGTTACTGGCCTTCACTGATGCAAACACCAATAGCAATTCTAGCGGAGCCAAAGAAAAGCACCTAACACCACCTTAGTGACATCGCCAGTCAATGTCGATGGCCTTGACTTTTTATTCATTCTGATTTTCACAGTCAGCTTCCCTATACAGAGCAATAATAGAATCCCATCACTTGAAGACCCCAGACAGCTCATTCATGCTGGCCTTTCTCCTAGAGCAGGAGTCTGCAAACTTTTTCTCTGAAGGACCGAAGAGTAAATACTTTCAGCCAAGCTAAGTTCTTGGTCACAGCTATTCAGCTCTGTCATTGTAGCTCTACAGCAGTCTATGCAGATGATACGGAAACAAATGGATGTGGCTATGTTCCAAGGGACCAACAAAAACAGGCAGCAGGCCAGATTTGGCCCACGGGCTATACTTTCCCGAACCCTGGCCTAAGAAAAAAAATATTCACCATCTTAGGACTTGAATTTCTTCAAGGAAGGAGAAAGAAAACTAACATTTATTAAGTGCTTGCTTATGTTGGACACTGCGCCCTAATTCGCAAAATATCGCGTAGAGGTAGGCATGAATATTTTCATTTTCACTGTTCTTGCAATGAGAGCAATGTACAGTATTTTTACAAGTCTGGTCTGGTATCCAACTGTGTTATTTCTTATAGTTGAGAAAATGTCCTTCTGTGGCTGGTTAGATACTTATCTCTTCCAAAGCACATGGATAAGAGCTGATTATCATCCCTTTTATATCCTTAAAGTGATCTCCTCCCTTCTCTAAGAGAAGCTGGTTTCTTTCCCCACGACTCCTAGGTTCCAAGTGCTTAATTGCCTTTGCTACTCTCATCTGGACTGTATCCAATTGCTTTATATTCATCTGAAAATTAAAAATTGGAAACAGCACTAGTACTCCAGTGTACCCAGGACGCTCTACTAGACAGTGATTATACTTACATCATGGTTTCCAACTGGGATCCAAGAGTACATTTCTCCAGCTATAAATTGTGAGCTGTCCAAATGAAGTGGCTACTATGAGCTGCATTTCTCAGCAAGCCCTACAAAATTAGACCAAGCGTAATGAAAAAAATTCTCACCTAGCGAGGAGAGAAAGTGACCCCGTAACAGTTAATAACAGAATGTTCTGCAAAAAGACCTGCATTTGAAGCACGACACAAGCACATGAACGCCCACGTGCGATCTTCCTCAGAGGCAGCAAGCACTATATGGCCCCGTTCGGCTCCACCCATAATAAGCCCATTCATCAATAACAGAAACCTGACTCACTGCTCTTTCTACAAATGAGTTGTATAGTGTACCATATTCTCAAGCCTCGCCAATATATAGTTCTTGGTCTGATTGTATGTGGACTTGTATAAAGTTATGTTAAGTAAGCAAAACTATTACTAAATCTAGGCATAAAAACGTTGGCTTGCTGCTTATGAGAAGTCTAAACCACCATCGAGTTTGAATACATAGCACCTATAAAAATGCGCTAGACGTCTTTGTCCCTCTGTTTCTGCATCCGCTATCTCTCCATCTGTATTTCTCAATCCTCTTGGTTGATTCCTGAGCCTTTCTCTTTTTTTTAGCAACTGAAATGTGGTAAAAGGGCACTGGTCATGGACTAGGAGTTGGGGCACTTGGGTTCAAATCCCAGCACTGCCACTTCATAACTGTGATTCTTTGAATTTGTTCATGAGTTATTTTCTACTTAGAAAGTAGGGCTTATAATAGCTATCTCTGTCAGTAGTTGTGATAACATTGCTGACGACTCTTAAGTAAGAACAGACCTTAAGCATCACAGTTATTCTGTAATGTTTGTTGGATTTGTTTTCATGTTTCAGTACATCAGTACCAACCCTCCCTTGTATGTCTTTATTTCAGTGCTGGTCTCTGTCTACCTGTCTGTGTTCTTCATCACTTAACATTCTTCTCTAGGATGTCACTTCTTGGTTCTCTTCTTCATATTGTGTGTGCCTTGGGCTTTGGCACCTGTATAGTTCTAAATCATCTTTATTTTTCTATCGAAGAGTGGAAAGCCCGGAACAAACTTCTAATGCTGCAAGCCTTCCTAAAGTCAGACTTGGATGCGATTTTTCTTCATTGTGAAATCACTTAAACTAGATTCGCCTACAAGCTGTAAAAGATTTTCTGAATTCAGAAACATCAAAAAAAAAAAAACCCAAAAGGAGAGAAAGTCTCAGCTTTACACTGAAAGAGATGCATGTTCTTTGGATCCAAGTGCTTGGCTCTGTGCTATTGCTAAGTAGTGATTACGGACAGCATCGGGCTGCTCCTTAACACTTCCGAGCGCTTCTGCTCTTAAGTTCCCAGTTGGCAGGATCTGCAGCCATATTGTTTTCACTGTTGTAGCCCCAGCACATAGCAAACTCTCTGACATGAATGAATGAGTGAACGAATCTATAAAACAGGGTTGATTATTCCTACCTAACATAGTTGTTGGAGTGATAGAATTAAATAATGTAGTAGAAATATTAACTCGGCTCCTGTCACAAGATGAACATGCAACAAATGCTAATTCTTTCCTTCCCACTCACTGTATGGATACCAGTGGATTGTATCACATACTGTACCCTCAAGCCACACTAATATATAAGTCTTTGGTCTGATCGTACACTATATGCATCTTTATGAAATTACATGAAATAAACATAAGAAAATTGGTCTACTATTTATGAGGAATCTAAAATTGAAATCACTTTTAATAGCAAGTTATGTACATCAAGAGGATGCTAAAAAGAAAATTCCCTCTGAACAGCATCCATCTTTCAGAGCTTCTAGGAGGGTCTCAGACTCCACAAGATGACCCCTGTGTCCCTCACTGCCACAAGCAGTTCAAGGATCCATCAGACTTTCCAGAAGACAAAGCCAAGAACTCCAGTTGTCAGGTCTGGAAAGATGTCACTTGATTCTAAGAATCAGAGTTCACCTTATGAAGGGTTTTTGAAGTGTGTTCTGCAGGGTGTTGATTAGCATTAAAACAGCAAGGTTCCCGAGGCAAATGCATTTGGGAAACCCTGAGCTGACCAGAGTAAGCCTCGTTTGGTTTCTGTGGGACCTTACCAGGCTTTAACCACGCTGATGTGCATTGCAGACCTCCCCCAAGCAGAGGCCCAGTTCAGTGCCATTGTCAGGGGTTGGGCACAGTGCAGGGGATGGATATTAGTTGGGGAGGTTAGAGCATCTTCCCCTGGCATTTGCTATTTCTCAGAAACCCTATGAGCAGTGTAGCTCTAGACATATCCACCCTCTGGAAAAGCAGCCCCATTGGCTGCTAGCAGCCGAGTGTCTTGGAGATTAGGGGCATCAAAGTGGACACAGAAACAGTGAGTAATGGGCAGCCCCCCCTCGAACACATCAAGCTGTGACACAAAGCCCTTATTTGCTAAATATGTTAAGAGCTTAACACATACCCACCAGCATGCACACACGTGCACATAGACACGTGCACATACACACACAGAGAGACGTGGGTGTAAAAGCAAGGCACTGAGAAAGTGACGTGCCCTGACTGCCCAGGTGGATTTTGGCAGCCTATCTGAAAGGCCAGAAGATGAGCGGCAAGGACTTGGGGAATAAAAACATGGCCTAAAATGTTGGATTTGGCAGCTCTCCCCTTGCCTGTCATTCCAATTACGAATTTGAAATTGTAGCCAAAGATAAATATCTTTCCTTCCATCGAAAACTGTGTTGGTGTTAAGAGCTGCAGTAATCTCCAAAGAGTCTTGGTGTCAGTCTTTGCCTCCCAGGCTTAGGGACTTTCATCCTTTCCATTCCCACTCCCCAAAGCTCCCCCCATCAAAACGGCAGGCATTTTCAACAGTGCCACTTGACCAAAGGAAGTTGTTGAATTGTCTGTGGACCATAGAACCAGGAGGAACTTAGGAATGAAATCCATTTCGGATGAGACTATACAGAGGCTTCTGCCACTGGACGGAAAAAAGGCTAAAGCAAGATTATCCGTTCAGAACAACTGAGACCCTCTAACCTGTTGAGAACAAGATCCCTGTGATGCGTGCATTGGCAGGGCGACACAATCGAAAGTTAGATGCCTGTTTCATAGAACTCACCACCATTCTCCCTCCTGTACATCATGAAACAGAAGGAATTAAGGTTTCACTTTGAAATTTGTATTTGAAAAATTCAAATAGCACTATAGCATTTCTTTTTTTTACATTTTACTTTTCAGTTAGAGTAACATTCAGTGTTATTTGCATTAGTTTCAGGTGCATAGAATTTCTGTTAACTTTTCTGCATTGTTGCAAATATTTTGGACTCTTTAGTACATGGCATACTTTAAGGACTTAGTAAGTATTTGTTGAATATCTGTGGAACAATCCTAGGATCTCTGAGTTTTAAGGAGTTTTTCTGTTTATGGACCATAAGGAAAGCATTTTTAAATACAATTTAACATCTGTGAAAAAAATGCCCAACAACCATACCTTTATCCATTAGTTTAAATTAGTAGTTGTTAGTCACAATAATTAGCCCAATTCCCTTGGGTGCAGTATTTAGCACATAAAATCAAAACTGTTATTCACTGCTTCTTGGTGAAAGGGTCAGGTGGTGAGTTTAGAGTGTCTATTTTTTTAAAGATTTTATTTATTTTTAGAGAGGAGAAGAGAGAGAGAAAGAAAGGGAGAGAACCATCCATGTGTGGGTTGCCTCTCATGCGCCCCCCCACTGGGTACCTGGGCTGCAACCCAAGCACGTGCCCTGACTGGGAATCGAACTGGCAATCCTTTGGTTAACAGGCCGGCTCTCAATGCACTGAGCCACACCAGCCAGGGCTAGATTCTCTACTCTTATTCAAACACTTGAAACTTTTCATTTGGGTCCCAATGTCTATTACATTGTTATTTTTTTTCTCTACTTCTCTCCCACTACAGCACTAAAAAGGCACCAGAAATTATAGAAACTTAAATTGCGTGTTGAATGCAATTATAGCAACTTTATTTCTAAAGATTTTGAGCATTTCATAGTTGCAAGTTTTTAGTGAGGTGAAATTCACCTAACAATATTACCCATTTTAATATATACTGTTCAGTGACACCTAGTACATTAACAGTGTTGTACAATTAACTACCTTTTATCAAGTTCCAAAACATTTTCATCACCCCACCTATGAACAGTCACTCTACATTGCCCCTCCCCCAGCCCCTGGCAGCCACCAGTTGGCTTTTTGCCGCTATGGGTTTGCCTGTTCTGGGCATTTCATACAAGTAGCTCCCATAATGTGCGGCCCTCTTTCTTCCACCTAGAATGGCGTTTTCAAGGTTCATCCATATTGTAGCATGTATCAGTCCCTCGTTCCTTCTCTTTTTTTTAAGCTTTTTAAAAGATTTTCTTTATTTTTAGAGAGAGGGGAAGGGAGGAAGAAAGAGAGGGAGAGAAACATCAATGTGTGAAAGATACATCAATCGGTCGCTCCTTACACGCCCCCCACCAGGGACCTGACCTGTAACCCAGGCATGAGCCCTGACTGGGAATCGAACCTGCAAACTGCAAGCACTCAATCCACTGAACCACACCAGCCAGGGCAGTACTTCATTCCTTTTCGTGGATGAATAATATTCTATTGCATGGATATACTCACAAGTACAATTTTTATAGCCAAGATATATTGTTTTTATAAAATCCAAAACTTGAAGAGTCATTAGGAAATGTAAGAGGAGATATATTTCTTGGGGTAACCGGACTGACATTTTTCTAGATTAAATGGAATAGTACAGGTCTGGAATTCTCCCCCTGGCTGCTGCCAGGCAGCTTAGCGGCCTTGTATAAATGAGTATCAGTGCCCTTAATTAGACAATAAGTAACTAGATTTAGAGCTAAATCATTTCAACGTTGTTTCTTTGCTCAGAAATTCCCAGCACCGTACGTAGTATCCTGGTACACATAGTAGGTCCGAGGGGGTGTTTAACAAACTGAACGAAATACCAAAATCAGCAAGAATATGAGTTTAGCGCGGTTTGATATGCTCAGAAGTGGTTTACATCATGCCACAATTTTCTTGTTTTTGCAAGAATCACTTGCATTTTTTAATTAGCAGGATGTTCTGACTAATCAACTTGAGAGTCCGTAGCAGGAGACTGATACTTACCAGTACCTTGCTTTATGGTTTATAAATGAGAAGTGTAACTAGCAACCCTAAATTAAAAGGAGAAACAGTACATCCATGGGGGGAATTTGTGAGAAAGCTCATGAATATTTTCCATGCCATCTGCTGGGAATATGGTGCAAGAAAATGAATACAAGGAGAATAAAAATGAGCCAGACAAGAACTCCTTTTTTAATGTTTATTTTAGAGAGAGGCTAGTAATTGATTAAACTAATCCAATATCTGGAAACATTCTTTTTTAATCTTCACTTTGCCTTTTATGCAGTTTGAAATTTTGGAGCCTCCTCTTTGAAGTGGAGCACGGTCGGGTCTGAAAGGAACAAACAGTTTCCCAGACAGATGTGTGAAGAAATGCCTGCAGCTATGTGCTTCTTGCTGGGGTTAGATGTGATGGGGCCAGGCTGTTAAACACACAGCAACATGAAATATGAATATTCTTTCACCTCCACGGGGAATTCCCACCCCCATAGCACAAAGGAACGGGGAAGCCATTCTACTGGCTTTCCAGTTCCTTTGCCTTTTCTTTCAACTTGAGTTCATTTGCATTGTGTTGCTGTGTTGTGCTGTCCTGAGAGTCTTTTTAAGGCTCACATGTAAAAACTGCACTATTTTTAAATGATATTTCTTTTCCGTGATTTTTTCATTCCTAGGCATATAGAGTGAAAGGCATCTTGACATTTCTAAAAAGTTGTTTTGTTTAATTACAGAGTCTCCATGGCAACTGCATCGTCCCAGGTTCTAATTCCTGAAATCAATCTCAATGACACGTTTGACACCTTTGCTTTAGATTTCTCCCGAGAGAAGAAATTGCTGGAATGTCTGGATTACCTTACAGGTATTGTCTTTGTGAGGTTTTGTGTTTTTCGTTTGGGGGTTTTTGTTTTTGTTTGTTTGTTTGTTTTCGATGTTGTGTATATTCAGTGATACAGATACTTTGCCACCGGATCAGTTCCCTGAAAACCAGAGTTGGAGGCTCCTGCTTTAGGAATGGAGTCTAATGTTCCTGGAAACAATTTCTTTTTCTTCAACCGAAACAACGCAGTCCAAGACTAACCGGGGATGCGGGAAAAAGGGAGTCTGATCATTAAACGCGTGCTCACCACCGTTTTGCTCACTCTCAGTGCGTGTGACACAAACAATAGCCCTGTTGCTCATCGAAGAGCCGCAGAGCGTAGTGTGGCTGTTTTCCATTCCATGTCAGCAAAGCGTCTGTCTCTTACGGTGCCTTGGCAGAGAAAAAGGCGATAGCTCGCTTTGATACCAACATCGCCTTGCTCCAGCTCCTTGTATTTGCGACCTTGTTTAATCTTTGTGACATCAAATTGGAGTATTATAACCCTCATTTTGCAGATGATGGAGGTCATCTATCTTGCTGGAGGTCGGATAGCCAGGGAGTGGCAGAAGCAGGCTTTGACCTGGGTGTGTACAGACTCTAAAGACCTCTGCTCTTTGTAGTAAAAGACTGAATTTTATCTCGGTAGAGGTCACCAGACCGTGGCAAACAGTCCCCAAATCGCGTTTGAATTCCTGGTGCCATGTCTCAATCCCGAGCTTTCTGATAGGTATGACTTGGGGGAGGGGGGCAAGCTTAAAAAACCAAAGGAACTGCAATAAAAGAAAACCTCAGGCTGCTCCCATTCCTAACCATGCTTCCAAACTTTTATTTGCTGTTAACCTCTAAAGTGGGAACTGAAAACATTCGCTGGTAGAATGTGGACTGTTTAGATGACCTTGTTTGTGTTAGCCAAAGCCACCGGTGCCTGTGACTGCAGGAAAGCTGCATGGATACAGTGAAGCCAGATGTGCACTAGGCTCAGGCTCTGTAGCCCTCAAGAGACCACATCCCCAACTTAGCAGAGCATCAACATCTCCACTCTAATTCCATGTGTGTGTGCTTGCGGGAAAGTGGAGCAGGAGAGAGGAAGCATTGTGTGATGTTTGTTTTTACAGTCTGTGCATAGAAAGCAAGGAGTTCCATATTCAAGGAGCACTGTACCCAGAAGATCCATTTTTTCTTTGCAAGGACCTGAGGTACTGTTTTTAGCCTTTTTGCATTTACAAGGGAGGAAAGTCATCCTGCAAACTTTTTATGTCGTTCTTCTTTCAAACCATACCCCTGTTATTAAAGAAGAAAGAAATCAACACACGAAGCGTTTACCATAAAGAGCCAAACTTGGTTTCAAGTATTTATGACTCTAATGCTATCCTTTTTAAGCTTTTAACTCTGAGATCTATGTAAACTCGCACTATCTACTGGCACTTTATGGGAAACATTCTGTATCTGTGCTGTCCAGTATAGTAACTGCTAGCCACATGGGGCTATGGAAAAGTTGAAACGTGGAGAGGGAGTTTTTGCTTTTACTTAATTTTATTAAATACAATTGAAATTTAAAGAGCCATGTGTAGTTTGTGGCTAATGTATCTGACAGTCCAGTTGTAGAAATTTCTCTGACTGAGCTGTTGCTCGTGATGCCAACCTGTTAAAAACCTCCTTTGGTTTTTCCTATCAGTTGGCAGTGAGTGTGGTTGCCCCAACAGGAAATCAAATTAGCAGTGACTGAAGCCATCGAGGAGTGTTCACGTCAAGA
>PVJD01015445.1:0-24860 GCA_004026545.1 Mormoops blainvillei | reverse complement strand
GCTTAAAGCCCTTGGAATAACACTTCAGATTCTGTTGGTGTTGAATACTCGTGTGGGGTGCTGATCTGACATATGAATGGGTCTTTTCTCTCCCAGCGTGGTTGGCAATACGTAACACCCCCAGATCAAAGTAACGCTTATTATGCCTTCAATAAGAGGGTGGTTTGCCTGGTCTCACTACCCCAAGAATTTAGAAACATAGGGTGGAGCAAAAGTAGATTTACAGTTATTCATATGGAAATATAATACAAGAATTAATAAATAATACAAGCATTAACTGTGTTCACATATTCACAACTGTAAACCTACTTCTACCCCACCCTGTATATATATTTCATATTATAATATTATATATTACATATATATTAAAGATACACTGTGTGTGAGGGTTGTCTTGACATTCATCTTCTTAATTAATGCTCACAGCAGCCTAATAAGGCTGGTATTAATTCTTAGGCTTAAATATTGAGGTTTTAGAAAGGTTATAAAGTTGCCAAGGATCTTACAGCTAGCAGTGGCAGGGTTGGGACATGAAACAGATCAGCTTGCATTGGTGGCCTTGATTGCAACGGTTAATGTAGCGGTTGCTACTGGCACCCCACCTACAGCCCTCAACAACTCAGTGCGCTCCAGCCCACGGAGCTCCCAGCATGTGCAGCTCGGGACCTGGGGGCTCCTTGTGGAACCAAGCGAGGCACTTCGAGTGGTACGGGCTTGCAGCAGGCCAGAGCATCAGGGAATTAACTCAGCCTCTCTGCACATCGGTGCCCTCTAGCTCCCCCAAGCCCCTGTCCCTCAGGTAGGATTATTCTGAGATGTGTGTTTTACACCATTTCCCACAATTTTCCTCTGGGGTTAAATTTCAATGCCCACTGAGGTGGTTGGTTTAATAGCACACATTTCACCGGCTTCCTTTCCTCCTCCGAAGCCCTTTCCTATTTCCCTAGCCAGTGCTTTTTGTACTTGCCAAATAAACAACTTACATTCAAATCTTTGTCTCAGGCCTGGTTTGGCGTGAGCCAGTCATGTAACCCAGTTCAGATACATAGCTAGTCTTCGGATCCACAACTAGTTCTTTAGGAGTGTACTTCCTTTGGGGGTTGTACAAAGGCCACAAAATGAAGAGTGCGATAGAACGCAATATCCAACAAAGCTATATACATTTTATTTTTCTGTGAAATATAATGATATCGCAAACTACCACATGGTGGGTTTTAGCTACCACCTTCCTAGTCCCTCCCCACAGAGGACGTGCGAAGAAAAGAACCCTAAGACAAGAATGGCCAAGGCAATTCTTTCTTCTGTTTTTTCAGTCTGGAATCATTCATTCTGCTGCTGTTCTATGCGCACCATTCTGGCACACTGGGATGGGCATCTTGCATGAGACTACTTTTTTTTTTAAACTGTGATAAAATACACAGAACAAAAAACTTACCATCTTAACCATTTTTAAGTATAGAGTTCAGCCACATTAAGTACATTCCCATTATTGGGCGACCGTCACCACCATCCATCCAAGGTCTCTTTTCATCCTGCAAAACTGAAATTTCATATCCATTAAACACTGGCTTCCCCTTCCTCTCTCTCCCAGACCCTGGCAACTAACATTAGACTTTCTGTCTCTATGAATTCGACTACTTGGGTATGTCATATACTCTTTGACATTTTGTAACAGGCTAATTTGAATTAGCATAACGTCCTCAAGGTTCATTTGTGTTGCAGCGTATGTCAACATTTTCTTCCTTTTTAAGGCCAAATAATATTCCATTATATACATACACCACATGTTGTTAATCAGTTCTTCCATTGGGCCTTTGGGTAGCTTCCAGTTTTGTCTATTGTGAACAATGCTGCTATGAACATGAACGTACAAATATCTGTTTGAGTCCCTGCTTTCACTTCTTTTTGGTACATATCCAGAAGTGGAGTTGCTGAATCATGTGGGAATTTTATATTTAATTTTTTTTCTGGGAACCACCATACTGTTTTCCACAGCAGCTGCACATTGTACCTTCCTGACCACAGTGCACAAGGATTTTAATTTCTCCACGTCCTCATTAACACTTCTTATTTCCTGGTTTGGGGTTTTTTGGTTTTTTGGTTTTTGGTTTTGGTTTGCTTTTTTGCTTTTTTAATCACAGCCATCCTAATACTGTTTCAAAGCTTTGACTTAGATATGGTTTTTAATTCATTACATTGCCGAGGAAGGTTGGCTCTACAAAGTCAACCATTTATTATTTGTTACTGAGGGAATGGCTTCTTCTGTTTGCTTGAGGACACAGCTCTGGCACTTCCCTTGTGGAGCGGGAGGGATCCAATTCCATTACTTTTGGCGGACAGTGTACTGCCTCATGGGATTCAGGAAAGATCCTTCCCTGGGGCCTGGTTTCGGACACTTCTGGGTACTATCGTCACCTATAACCTGAGGCCGCAGGGGTTATGCTCAGGGCCTGCTTCCCCATTGTATTTTCAATCCCACCTTTGCTCAATATGCAGTGAAAACCAATGCTTTTCAATTTCATTTGTCAGCCAACTTTCCTAATGATTTACACCTTTGTTTTTAAGTTTTAAAAAAATCAAGGTTATTCTCTAATAACTACATCTTCACTTGTTTCCCTAAGTGCTTTCTTCATTAAAAAAGAAAGGAATGGTGGAAAGGAGGGGAAGGGGCTAGTCGATAAACATGTACGAATGGTCCTTGGACATGGACAATAATGTGGGGATTGACTGTGGGAGCAGAGGGGTGGGATGGGCAGAGGAGGGCACAGAGGGGAGAATTGGAGCATCTATAACAGAATAACAATAGAAAATGATTAAACACTTTTAAAAATTTAAAGAAAGTTATGCATAGAAAATAAAAAATAAAAGTTCTCAAAGGGTTCAGTGTGAAAGAGAGGGAGAGAGAGAGAGGAAAGAATGAATTTAAAGCTAAGCCCAAGGGACCTAGAAATTTCCACAGCACATGTGTCATGGGGATAGTTGAGGACACCCAGAGCAGGCTCCAGTTTTACTAGGCATGCTCACATTTAGGAATGACAATGAGGTGGGGGCAGGATGTGGGCATGGCAACTGAGGTTTGAAGGTCTATCAAACAACTTCTCAGTAATAATTTATCATGGGCTATTGGTGCGCAGACTGGCCACTACAACTGTCAGGTGGCAGGTTTCATAGGCAAGGGAATTCACATACGAGGCTTATCTTGAGCCGTCCCAAGACCTTTGCACTGCCCACCAGCATCTTAAACATTTATATGAAGGCCTTACCTGGGTTCAGTCACATATAGAGCATCCAGATAGTTTCAGCAACGCCTTCAATGTTTTCAAAGCATTAGTTGGGTAACCTTCTTGATAAGCCACTGCCATCCCCTATAAGAAAGAAACTTTGCAATAACTCATCTGCTTTTTTGCGCAATACAACTTCCTTAGTCCTGCTCCCTCTACATATAATATCCCACGCTTTAGAGCTCCTTTCTGTTTGCTAGATTAGATGCTGTTCAATTCATGAATTGCTGAATAAAGACAATAAAGCCGGTAAGATCTTTAAAATTTACTCAGTTGAATTTTTTTTTTAATACCAGGTACTCATTTAACCTTCTCAGCAACCTTATGACATAGGTGCTATGATCACTCCCATTTCACAGTGAAGCAACTGGGACATGAAGAGTTTAAGTAGGCTGTCCCAAAATCACACAGCTGGAAAGTGGCAGTGGCAGCGACACTACGTGTCTAATATCATGCAGCCCCTGGGATTATCTCCCACCTTGCATCTTGTTATGCTGGAAACCTAGGCCTAGTTCAGGGAAAGGAAGACCCTGATCAGGAGACTGATGGGTCCTTAGGAATCAAAAACAGAAGTTCCTAGGACGTGAAAGTCCAAAATGCATGAGAGCAAAACTGTATCTCATTTATGAGACTGCCGGCCAAGATGGAGGCATAGGCGGATATACTTTGTCTCCTCGTACAACCAAAAGAAGAACAACAACAAATTAAAAAACAAAAAATAACTAGAAGTGCCAGAAAATCGAACTGTATGGAAGTCCGACAACCAAGGAGTTAAAGAAGAAACATTCATCCAGATGGGTAGGAGGGGCAGACATGGACAGCTGGGGCAGAAAGAACATGTGGCAAGGCAGTAACTGGCAGACCCCACGGCCCCACATTTGCGTGTAGATAAACTGGGGGGAACAACTGGACAGTGAGAGAGACCGTGAAACCCAGGGTTCCAGTGTGGGAAAAGAGCCTCAAAGCCTCTATCAGTAAAAACCTATGGGGTTTGAGGCAGTGGGAGAAGCTTCCAGGCGCACAGGAGAGTTCATTTGAGAGACCCACAGGGTTTCAGAGCATGCACAAACCCACTCACCCAGGAATCAGCACCATAAGGTCCCAATTTGTTTGTGGGTAGAGGTGAAAGCAACTCAGAGCCAGCCAAGAGCCAAGCAAGTGGCACTGTTCCCTCTCAGACCCCTCCCTCACAGACAGCACCACAGGGCAGTGACATGATTGCCTGGCCGTAGTGAATACCTAAGGCTCCGCCCCTCACAACACAATAGGCGCTTGAAACAAAAAATGGTCCAATGGGAAGAACAGATTAAAGCTCCAAAAATAGAACTAAGCAATAAAGAGATAGCCAACCTGACAGATGCAGAGCTCAAAACACTGGCAACCTGGATGCTCACAGAAATGGTTGAGTATGGTCACAAAATGGAGGGAAAAGGTGAAGGCTAAGCCAAGTGAAATACAGCAAAATATACAGGGAACCAAAAGTGAAGGGAGGGAAATCAGGACTCAAATCAACGATTTGGAGCAGAAGGAAGAAATAAACATTCAACCAGAACAGAATGAAGAAACAAGAATTCAAAAAAAAATGAGGAGAGGGTTAGGAAACTCTGGGACAACTTTAAACGTTCCAACATCTGAATCACAGGGGTGCCAGAAGGAGAAGAGGAAGAGCAAGAAATTGAAAACTTAATTTGAAAAAATAATGAAGGAGAACTACCCCAATCTGGCAAAGGAAATAGTCTTCCAGGAAGTCCAGGAAGCTCAGAGAGTCCCCAAGAAGTTGGACCCAAGGAAGCACACACCAAAGCACATCATAATGACATTACCCAAGACTGAAGATAAGGAGAGAATCTTAAAAACAGCAAGAGAAAAGGAGAGAGTTATCTACAAAAGAGTTGCCATAAGACTGTCAGCTGATTTCTCAAAAGAAACCTTACAGGCAAGAAGGGGCTGGAAAGAAGTATTCAAAGTCATGAAAGACAAGGGCCTACATCCAAGATTATTCTATCCAACAAAGCTATCATTTAGAATGGAAGGGCAGATAAAGTGCTTTCCAGATAAGGTCAAGTTAAAGGAGCTCATCACCACCAAGCCCTTACTAAATGAAATGTTAAAGGGATTTATCTAAGAAAAAGAAGATGATCAAAAATATGAACAGTGAAATGACAACAAACTCACAACTATCAACAAATGATCCTAAAAAACAAAAATAAATACGAACTAAGCAAACAGCTAGAACAGGAAAAGAATCCCAGAAATGGAGATCACATGGAGGGTTAGCAGAGGGGCAGGGGGAGAATGGAGGAAAAGATGCAGGCAATAAGAAGCATAAATGGTAGGTATGAAATAGACAGGGAGAGGTTAAGAATAGTATAAGAAATGGAGAAGCCAAAGAACTTACACGTACTACCCATGGACATAAACTAAGTGGGGGAATGCTGGTGGGAAGAGGGGTACAGGTTAGAGGGGACTAAAGGGGGGAAAAAATGGGACAACTGTGATAGCATAATCAATAAAATATATTTTTAAAAACTGTATCTGACTTATGAAATGACAACATTTCAAAAAATACAAAAGCAGAGAGGAATTAAAACTAAAGGTTATCCCTAGCTGATGTGGCTCAGTGGATTGAGTGCCAGCCTGTGAATCATAAGGTTGCCAATTCAATTCCTAATCAGGGCACGTTGCAGGCCAGGTCCCTAGTAGGGGATGATCAAGAGGAAACCACACATTGATGTTTCTCCCTCTATCTGTCTCCCTCCCTTCCCCTCTCTCTAAAAATAAATAAATAAAATCTTAAAAAAAACAAAAAACCCTAAAGGTTAAAACATAGAGGAAAAGAATAAAACAACCTAGAATATAAAACAATTGAGGTGGCTTCTGGTTAAAATGGCAGTGTTGGTAATGTGGTAATCACATCATCCCACAACCACATCAAAATTACAACTAAACTATAGAACAATCATCATTGAGAAATACCTGTAATCTAGCTGAACAGAGTCCTACAACTTAGGATATAAAGAAAAAGCCAAGACTGATGGGAGGGGCGGAGGTATAAATGGGTTAGTAGCACACCCACGTGTGGCAGTAAAAATCAGGAGACATATCTTGGCTGCTGGGGTCCCCCTTGAGAAGTGAAGGGTTCCAGCCCCACACCAGTGTCAGGAAGAGAAGTCCCCATAACTTTTTGCTGTAAAAACCAGCAGGGATTGTCATGGAAAGAGACAAAGGACTACCGGAGTCCCAGGTGTTCCTCTTAAAGGGCCTGCACACAGATTTACCCAGACTCACCCTCTTCGAGCTCCAGTTCTGGGGCAGCAGGAATACACAGTGAGGAACTGAATTGTATAGCATCAGGACAAGAGCTAGGGAGCAGCTTTCTCCCAGACAGAAGTGCTGACAGAGGCCATTTTTCCTTTTCTGAGCCTCCCTCCACAGAGCCAGAAGGTGGACACCAGCCTGAGATTCCATCAATGTGGCTTACACTCTTCAATTCCCCCGGTGATTCCCTGGGACCCAACCCCACCCAAACTGCAGGCCCACCCAAACCCTTTCCAGAGGCTTTTCCATATGAATAGCTTGTCTTGGCTCATGCTGCTCAATTTCCTAAAATCTCTCAAACGAGCAGCATCTGGCCCCAGCATACCCTGTATCTCTTGCTAAGTGGTCCCAGGCTTAGCACTAGTAGCAGCCAACCTTCGTTTGCAGCTTGGCCTCTCCTGTGCACCTCTAAGCCCAGCACTAGTAACAGCCACCTGCAGTGCACTTTGCAGCTCACACTAGGTGGCCCTGGGTAAAAAATAGGTGGTGACTGGCATTGGCCTGCACCTCCTGAGAAGACCCAGAGCCAGTGCACCCTGTGAACAGCTTCAGACCGCATTGAAGTACCGTCCAACCACCTCCACAAGTGACACACTCAAGGAGTGGACTCAGCAGGCACCAGAGCCCCAGTGAGGTAAGTCTTGCTCCATGGGGTGGGCCTCTGCATAGCTGATTTTCCATGGGGTCACAGCCAGCCCTTGCAGCTGATCAGCCTGGGGATAAATCCCTCCCATTGACATGCCAACAGCAATCAAGCCTCAACTGCAACAGGAGGGTGTCCACAGCCCACATAAGAGAGGGGGCACACTTGGAGAACACAGCTCAGGTGAATGGGGAGGCTGTGCCACTGGACCTGTAAGATACCTACTACATAAGGCCACTTTGCCAAGCCCAGGAGATGTAGCAGCTCTGTCTAATATGTGGAAGGAAAGACGGGGAGGCTGACAAAATGAGGAGACAAAGAAATGTGTTCCAAATGAAAGGACAGAACAAAACTCCAGAAAAAGAACTAAACAAAATGGAGACAAGCAATCTACTAGTTGTAGAGTTCAAAGGATGCTCAGTGAACTGAGAGGAAGAGTAGATGAACTTAGTGAGAACTTCAACAAAGAGACTGGAAACATAAAAGAGAATTAGAAAGCATAAAAAATAACCAGTCAAAAATGAAGAATACATTGACTGAAATGAAGAATACATTACAGGGAATCAACAGAGTAGATGAAGCAAAGGGTCAAGTCAGCAATTTGGAAATAAGGAAGTAGGAAAAAAACCAATCAGAACAGCAAAAAGAAAAAAGAATCCCCCCAAAATGAAGATAGTGTAAGGAGCCTCTGGGACAACTTCAAGTGTACCAACATTAACATCATGGGAGTGCCGGAAGGTGAGGAGAAAGAGCAAGGAATTGAAAACCCATGTATAAAAGTGACTGAAAATTTTCCTACCCTGCTGAAGGGAATAGAAATGCAGGGTCCCAAACCAGATGAACCCAAAGAGGCCCACATCAAGACACATGATAATTAAAATGCAAAATTCGGAGACAGAGAGAATCTTAGAAGCAGCAAGAGAAAAGCAGTTAGTTACCTACAAGGGAGTTCCCATAAGACTGTCAGTTGATTTCTCAACAGAAACTTTGCAGGCCAGAAGGGATTCGCAAGTAATATTCAAAGTGATGAAAAGCAAAGACCTGCAACCAAGATTACTCTACCCAGCAAAGCTGTCACTTAGAATCAGACATATAAAGAACTTCTCAGACAAGAAAAAGCTAAAGAAGTTCATCACCACCAAACCGGTACTACATGAGATGTTAAAGGGTCTTTTTTAAGAGGAAAAAAATCAAAAATATGAATAATAAAATGGCAAAACATACATATCTGTCAACAATTGAATCTAAAAAACAAAATAAACAAACAAGCAGAACAGAAACAGATTAATAGATGATGGAGAACATTTTGTTTGTTGTCAGATGGCAGGGCCATTGGGGGGTGGCTTGTTTGAAAAAGGTGAAGGGCTTAAGAAGTACACATTGGTTATCATAGAATAATTATGGGGATGTAAAGTACAGCATAGGGAATATAGTTAACAACATTGTAGTAACTGTATATGGTATCAGATGGATATGAGATTTATTGGAATGATCACTGATCACTCAGCAAGTTATATAATTTCTAATCATTGGGGTGAATACCTAAAACTAATATAATACTGTGTGCCAAGTGTAATTGAAAAATAAAAAATTATTTAAAGTTAACAAAAAGAACAAAACCACTGGGCAACAAGAAGGTTTACAAGATAATATTTATTTTCTGTGCAACTTTTATTGCATTTCCTTAATAATTACATGGTGAAATTATTTCAAAATAAGCCATTCAGGTTAATTAACATTAAAAAACCCTCGCTAACTGGGAAAAAACAGCCTACGGTAATCACTACTTTATTTTATTTTGTCTTTTTTCTTCTTGCTGAGAGCAACAAATATTGTATCTGGACTTTGTGTGATGCTCCAGCTCTACAGTACACGTGGCGTGCTCTACATGGCTGGGTATGTTTTCTCTGTTTGCCTAGATTAAATTCCAGTTATTTTGTGCTCTGTTAAAAAGAAAAAGAAATAAAAATAAGCACCTGCAAATTATTTTGAATCCTGAAAATACAGTTTTGACATGGATGGCTTCTACATTTATAATGACAGTTTTCTAACATCACTATCTAGGCTGTTTAAATTGTTTCCAAGATGCGTGATGGAAGTCTCACCCAGACGTTTTTCGCAGCCACTTATAAGTTTTCTCAGGTTGTACATGCAAGGTTATACTAGAATGTGTAAATGGTAGAGCAAATTAGAAAACAAACTGTCATTTGAAATGTTGAATGCCTGCTGTACAGAAAATAATTCTGTGTCCACATTTAAAATTGGCTTAGTAACTGAGAGAAACAAACCTTGCCAGGAATGAGAAAACATTAGTTCCTTTCACAATGATGCCCATGACTTGGGAAAACTATTTAACTTTATCATTCCATTTCCCCATCTGTAACAATAAACTAGGTGAGAATGCTTTTATTGACATTGTCGAAGCTTTTTCCTGGAGCTCTGATTACTCTCTCAATGAGATTATTTCCTATTATGTTTAAGCAGAAATTTCATGTCATGCACATACCAGCTAATTTGTGCAGTGCAATGCTGTAAATATACACCTAAAAAAGAGGGCTTTCTGCCCCATTCACATCCTGCTACATTTGTTCTTCAGCATGAAAAGTAACGCGTATTTTAGGGGTAAATATTTGGACTAAGCCAATTATTTAAGTCTAGCCATGTTTCATCATTGAAAATAAGGAAAAATTATTATATTAGTTCCTTTTTCCTTCTGGTTCCTTAGGTTTCTCCCTCCCCCGTGTTCCCCCAATTCTTTGTTTGAATCTACTGATTGGAACTAAGAATCTCTTGCTTTCAGCTGAGAATGCTCACCACAGTTGTTTTTGGCTTGCGTCTGTTCATTTCTAAGAAGGTTCTCATTATCTGCCAAGGTCTCAAACAAGTTGTTCTCAGCAAGGACTCCTCCGACCACACTTTATACCCTCTCCTCCACAAGGCTAATCGTTCCTTCTTCCATATCCAATAAGACTTTGTAACCACCACTGGTACAGCACATAAAACACTGTAATAAGTTTATCTGGAAAGAAACCATTTCTTATTTATCTTTGTATCCTCAGTGCCTGGCATGTGTGCCAGTGCCAAGCATGATGCTAGGACCTGTTTATTGGATTTTTAAAAAAGAATACAGTGAAGTTTTAGGGATCTTACTTGTGGTCTCTGAGAATAGTGAATATCATGAGGAGAAATGGATGGGTATTTGTGGCAGAGACTGTTTTCAGTATTCATTTCCTCTTTTCTCAGTTGTACAAGAACCCCTGATTTTTGGCTGGGCACATGGCAATACAGAATACAAATTAAATATCTCACCCTCATTTGCAGCTAGGTAAGGCTACGTGAGTCAGTTTTAGCCTAAGGGAGTGTCATGTGGCAGCTTCTACAAATCTTCCTTAAAGGAGATCTGGCCCATACCATACTCTTTTTTCTTTGCCACTATTTGTTACTGCCTGGAATGTAGATTTGAGGGCTGGACATAAGCAGCCCTCTTGGGCCATAAAGTGACGTACGGAGGTTATGTATGGCGAAGCATCAAGACAGAGAGAGAAATAACCCAAGTGTCCATCAATGGATGAATAGATAAAGAAAATGTGTTACGTATAGAGATATATAGATATAGATATGTGTATACATATATAGAGTAAAATTCTGCCATTTGCAACAATGTGGATGAAACTAGAGGGCATTATACTAAATGAAATAAGCCAGGCAGAGAAAGGTAAATACTGCATTGTATCACTTACACGTAGAATCCTAAAAAAAAAAGTCAGATTCATAGAAACAGAACAGTGGTTGCCGAGGGCTGGCAGTCGGGGAAATGGTGATGTGTCGATCAAAGATACAAACTTTCAATTATAAGATGAGTAAGTTCTGAGGATCTAACGTACAGCATGGTGACTACTAGTTAATGTATTGTATAATTGAAACTTGCTAAGCAAGTAGATCCCAAGTGTTCTCACATGCAAAAAAAAAAAGGTAACTATGTAAGGTGACAAATATGTTGACTGTGGCAATCACTTCGCACTGTATGTATATATCAAATCATCAAGGTGTACACTTTAAATATATAAAATTTTATTTGTTGATTACACCTCAATAAAATTGGGGTTGGGAGAAAGCCAAGATCCCCGAGGTCCTCACGGGCTAAAACCACCATACCAGCTCTAGAATGCCAATTCTGGACTTTTACGTAAAAGAGAAACTTCTGTGTTTTTTAAACCATGTTTATTTAAAGTTGCTGTTACAGCTGAATCTAGTCCAGAAACTGTATTGCATGTTGCTCTTCCTTGTTGGTGTATTTTAAATTTCTCACATCAAAAATTTAAAAAAAACAAAAACCAAAAAACCTTCCTGCAGAGGCTTAGATGAGTCATATCTAGAATCTCGAGACAGGAAAATTAAATGTATTAATATCTTCAATTACGAATGCACATAAACACACACACTTTGGGCATCAATTAGTAGCTTTTGTTATTGAGTGCTTACTGTTTACCAGACACTATGCCATGTTTTATATGCATCGTTCTATTTGATCCTCATAAAAACTTTACGATGTAGGGGCTTTTATATCTCTGCCTGATCAGGGAGGTAGCTACAGTTTAGAGAAGCTAAGTAAACAGCTAACCCGTAGCCAGGGCAGGGTGTCTTCCCTCTAAGCCCGTGCATTAACCACTTCTGGGTGCTCGCTGTGGGGCAGGCAGAAGAGAGACCCTTCCTCTGCCCACCAGAGAGCTTTACTTGCAAATCCACTGAGCTCCATATGGCAAATGCCAAGTTATCCAGGAATGGAATTCTGCTCTCAGCAAAGGGACCACTGGGCACGCCCAGGGAGCGAGCCAGACAAAGCTGAAGAGTCAGAACCCCCTGCACTGGCCTTTCAATAAAAAGCCAGAGGCTAGAAAGACTCATCTGTTCATGAGTAAATTGATGGTGGGGGGCTGTGAATATGGGATTGAGTGGGGTCTCGCTGCATCAGCACAGCTGGGAAACTGAAGTCTGAAGTCAGATATGATGACACAGGTACATGGAAACCATCGAATCGGATTGATACGTAAAGACCAGAGGCTCTTTGAAATTCATATTTAACAAGAAAGACCTTCAGAAATAAAATGATTTATACATTTTGTTACTCTGCCTCGTGCTAACACCGAAACATATTAAAAGGGTAATTAATTCCCTTTCATTATCCAAGGCATAAGCCCTCTTTCTTTCATGAAATATGTACTGAGGGGCTACTGTGTACATGGGCTGTGCTAAGCAGGGATTGGGACACACGGTGGAACAAGGGCCTCCAGGGTGGGGTAGACAGGTCGGGGAGACCTCCCTAAAAACAGATCTTTACAGTGCGGGGTGCCATGTGCCCTCGTGGAAGTAGGTGCAGGGCTGTTTGGCCCCTAAATGAGAAGCAGCTACCTTAGGGAAGGTCTTTGATGATAACGCAGACTTTTAAGAGATGACCAGGACTTAGCCAAGAAAAGGAGTAGCGAGGAGGGGAGGGCATGTTCCTAAGAAAGGGAGGCGCAAGTGCAAGGCCCTGGGGAGCCTGTCGCCTCCCAGGAACTGTGCTTCCTCCTGAAGCTAGAGCACAGGGGTGAGGAAAGAAGAGCAAAGAAAAGAGTGGTTCTTAAAGCGATCAGTTCAATGATACGGCTTATCAAATTTATAGTTAGATAGTGGACCAGCATTCACAGACCTTCTCCTTGTTTTTCATTGTAGTTGAAAAGGCAGTGGTCTCAAACTCCAGTCCTCCAAAGAACAATGCAATGAACCGTTGTCTGCCAGTCGTGCCCACCCCTCTTCCCCCGCCAACAGAACTCATTTCCCAGCTCTTCACACAGGTCTGCCCCTACCTACGTGACTCTGGAGATGCTGGCTCTTCTCCAGGTTCAGGGTGGATCCTTGTTAGTCTAGGGCAGAGGTTCACCCACATGGGCCTACTACCTGTTTTGTAAATAATATGTATTTGAAAACAACCACACCCATCATTTCCTGTTGCTGCTTTTCTGGTGCAACAGGAGAGTTGTGTGACAGAGGCTGTGTGGCTCACAAAATCTAAAGTATTTATTACCTGGTACTTTTACAGAAAAAGTTTGCTGACCCCTGGTCTAGGCCAATCAGAGCACTGCATTCCCCTGGCAGATTTTATTGGTCCAAAGATGGGTTCGTTGCTTAAACTGGCCAATCAGATTAAAGGGAAGAACTTATGTTTTATGTTTGGGCAAGGATTCTCTGATTTCCATGAAATGACGCCCCAGTTGCTGTCATGGCTGTTCTACAGATGACAGAACCAAAGGATGGAAAGATCTGGGTCCCTGATCACAGAGTTGAGCCATTACATCGAGCAACCCAGAAAGCCTGTCCAATTGCTGGACCTACGACTTGTGAGATAATACATTTCCTAATTGTTTAAGTCAGTTTGAGTGAGGCTGTCTCTTACTTGGAAGTAAAAGCATCCACCATTGCTGTATAAATAATGCCATGATGTTTGAAGGTCAGACTCACAGCAGGCTGAGCCACCTAAAACATATTCCCAAACCCCGAATGAAACAGAGGAAACGATGTAGAGCAAGCACCATATCATACGCCCGTGCACACTGCCTGCAGGGGAGAGTCCAGGGGCCAGCACAGACCCTTACCCACAACAGATTGAAATTTTTTGGAAAAAATAAAGTTCCTAATTTAACAAACTCAAGATTATTTTTAAAGAATAGCAGTTCAGATATAGCACATTGGAGACTGGGGGCGGGGGGAGGTACGCCAGGAAAAGTGACAGCCCACTGCCTAGGAGGAAGGAGGAAGACAGAAGAAACAGAAACAAGCAAAACAAAACAAAAAGTAGATCGTGCCAGTTAATGCAGAGTAAAAAGCTCGCCATAAATAGCCTGCAATGGCCCCAGCAGTGACAGTATTTACGTAAGACGATTATAATCCATGCTTCTAAAAAATGGCTTTGACACGCCAGGAATAGAATTAGTTATGTCCACTCTGTTCTGTATAATAAAACAAAAAAGAATGCAGGCTCTTTTGTTCCAAGATTTTCTGACCCTCCTCCAAAAAGTTTCCTCTTAATAGCAAAGTGATAATTCAATGATATGGGAAACACGCCCTGTTCCTCAAATTCTACATCAAAGGAATCTTTGCAAGAAGAGTCCTACTTCAGGCATATTTTCACTGCTCCCCGGACCAGCAGGATTATACTTTTCTAACATCAAACGCTGACTCAATTACATAGTATCCCAGAAGGCGGGGTCCAGGAATGCAATCGCATTTTTGGGTGCAGAGGCCAGCGCAGTGCAGTGAACGAAGCACATGTTCTGGAGTCAGACAGATCTGAACCCAAATCTCAATTCTGCGTCCGAACTAGCTATGTGGGCCTCTGTTTCCTAACGAGTAAGACAGGAATGATGATACAAACCAGGAATGATTATTGTAAGACCGTA
Organism: Mormoops blainvillei; assembly: GCA_004026545.1. Taxonomy (NCBI): domain Eukaryota; kingdom Metazoa; phylum Chordata; class Mammalia; order Chiroptera; family Mormoopidae; genus Mormoops; species Mormoops blainvillei. Next base: position 10,182 of record PVJD01015445.1, on the reverse strand, counting down.
CATATACACACACATATACGAGTATCTGTGGCATCTGATGCAACATCTGACATATGTATATGAGGTCTCTATTTCTGGGAGTTTCACTGTCTATTATTGTTATTGGTATTATTATTGTTGTTGTTGTTGTTATTCTATCCTGAGTATTCTAAACCATTGTCTTTGATGGGCGAAGTTGCTATAGAACAATTTCAAGCTACAGAGGGACGATCCCATCTGCCTTGCTTAAATCTTCAGTGACTTTCTTTTGGTTTGTAACTGGCCCCCAAGCGCAGAGTGCAAGGAGAGACCAAAGAAAGAAGTGGACTGCTCCAGACTGACAGGTGGACTCATAAGCAAGGGAACTTACTGACAAGGCTGGTTTGTCTTGGGTGGGAACAAGAGGAGGGGAGCTCCACACTCACCCACCAGAATCTTAGAGTTTACACAGACCCCTTCCCTGTGTTCAGTCACGTATCTCATCTAGATGGTCTTAGCAACACCTGGCTCTCTCAGGGCTGTGTCCTTGAAACAGCTCCTGCTGTGCGACTGGGGGCGGCGGAGCGCATATTCCAAAGACGTGGAGAGACTGAAGAGCCTCTGATTGTCTGGGTCCAGCTCTCAGGTCTACTAGTGGTCACATCCTCTTGAGGACCTCCTCCAACACCTTCTAGGGAAGCAGAGTGAGCCAAAATGCTGTGGCTTAGAGCTGAGTCCTCCGTAAGCAGTATTTTATTCAGGAACGAGAACTCCATGAAAACCTATTCATGGATTGGGAATGATTTCAAGCGATCATTGCACCCAGCAACCCACTACCCCTTCCAATGCATCAGAGGTCAGATGGGGTCATCATTTAAGTCAATAAAGTGCCGTGAGTGGCTGAGACAGTTGATGTGTTCAACCTAGCCTCTAACATTCTCTGAACGGTCCCAAACTATTCAACAGTGGCCAGCACTTAAGAGAGGCAAGTGGAAGTTAATTATGGCCTCAGGAGGCCAGGAAGTCCAAGACCAGAGTATTGGCTGATTCGGTTCCAGGTGAAGGCCTTCTTCCCGGCTCGCAGATAGTTCTTTCTCACTCTGTCCTCACATGGCGGAGAGGGAATTCCCCTCTCCCTTCCTCTTCTTCATAAAGCCACTAATCCCGTCATGAGGGTCCCACCTTCAGGACCTCATCTAATCCTAATTACCTCCCCAAGGGCTCATCTCCAAATGCCAGCACATTGGGGATTTTGGGGCTTCAGCGTATGAAATTGGTGGGGGGACACAATTCAGTCCATAGTATGACCCTTCAGCAACTTCTTCACCTAAAACCTAATTCCATTCTCTCAGTCATAAATAGTTTCCCAAGTGAGTTTTCTCAGATTTTCCAAGATATTTCTTCTTTTAGCCATGATGAAGCATAAAGAATTTCAGCTCAGCTGGGAGAACAATGGAGTGAATCAGCTCCGTGTGAATAAGGGTGCTTTTATAAAAGAAGCCTTCATGACTTTCTTTTCCACTGAAGAACACTTCGAAATTACATGGAGCCGAAGGAAGTTCAAGGCTAAGAGAAGGCAGCGCAGCGAACAGGCCTACATCAGCTGGAGCTCCAGCCTCCAAACGACAGTCCTGCCCTGTCTCTGGCGAGCCTGCGCGGAGCTCTGGAGGCGACCGCCCTCCCACTGAGACACATGCAGTTTTGATTACCAGATACGATCCGTGTTACAAGGAAATAAACCTCAAATTTGTGAGAGAAACAATTAGGTGCGGGAAAGAGATTGGAAACAGGAGTCAGCATTTAGTGACTTTCTTGAGACTCAGTGGAATACTCTCTGGAATAACTGAATGAGGAGGCCTGAGCTGGTGCAGGGGCTAACGGGCTGGTTTCGTGTTCATTCCATGTTGACCTCTGCAGTGGTTGAAAAAAACAAAACCAGCCTGGAAGATCAAACATCCCTCTCTTGGTACCTGAGAATGGGGCAGAGAAAGAGAATCCTGAGCAGAAGGTGGAAGCAGAGAAAGTCTTAAAATATGTATGACTGATTCGGTTACCTCTTGGGAGGCACAGGGAAAGGAGGAGGAAGTAAAATGACATTTACTAATGTCATTTAGTAAATTACTAGAGTGTAAGGTCTTAGCGGGTAAGGCCTTAGAGGGAGGGGATCCTGCCTGTCTCGTTCCCAGTGTGTTCCCGGCTTCTCACCCAGGCCTTGCATGCGGGAAATACTAAGTACTTGGTGGAGGGAGGACAGACACGGCACAGAGCCCATCACATAGTTGGCACTCAGTAGATATTTTTGAAAGAATCAGTTAACTAATGAATGCCTACTATATGCCAGGCATTGTTTCATTCTTTCATTCAGTTTACAAGGATTTTATTGAGTGAGGTCCCATCATTTCCCAGACATTCTGCTGGACACTGAGAACTCAAAACAGGGGAGAGACTGTTTCTGCCCCCAAAGAGCTTACGGCAATGGGGAGATAGATTCGCGAGCAACGGCAATGCCATGGGCAATGACACGGGCTGTATGGGACTGCGGGGACACGGAGGGGGGCCTCAGGCTCTGGGAGACCCGAGGCCGTCTTTACAGCAGAGGTAGCCTGTGAGCTGAGGCCTCAGGAGGAGCAGAGGATCGCAGATATTTCAAGCGAAGAGAATGGTGTGAGGGGAGATTACAAGAAGTTCATCCTTGCGGGAGAAAAAATTCAGAGGAGCTCAGGCAGTGGAAGAGTGAGCCGAGAAGGGCAAGAGATGAGGCTTAGGCCTCATTATAAAGGGTCTGGTGTTTCATTTGGAGTCGTTTGAACTCACTCCAGAAGACAGGGAGCAGGACCAGCTTCATGGACATGCGACCTGTGCAGCCCCACAGGACCCCACGCTCAGGTGGGCCCCGTGCTTGGTTTACTGCTCTGCTGTCGGCTACCCCAGAATTCTTAATAATCTTGTTTTTGAATATGTGTTTTGTAAGCCAAGTCCAACGGGACAATGAAGACAGCACATAGCAGAGAAGGTACATGCAATATGCGTGTCTGCATTATCTTGCTGCTTCGTTCATCTGTGGGATTCGTGAAGGCCCATGAGCACAGAATTCCAGTGGACCTACTACATATCGGAGTTTAGCTACTCAGAACAGGTACAAGGTAAGCATATGATGGAAGTTATCAGCTCCTACTGAGTGTATATAGTGTGTGTGCCTACTAAGAAGTGAGACAAGCCCTGGCCGGTATGACTCAGTGGATTGAGTACCGGCCTGCAAACCAAAGGGTCGCCGGTTCGATTCCCAGTCAGGGCACATGCCTGGGTTGCTGGCCAGGTCCCCAGCAGGGGGTACACAAGAGGTAACCACACATTGATGTTTCTCTCCCTCTTTTTCTCCCTCCCTTCCCCTCAATCTAAAAATAATAAATAAAATATTTTTTTTTAAAAGAAGTGAGATAAAATAGTTGCGTTAGCCCTTCCTGGTAACAGGATCTAAGAAGCCAAGCCTCTCCTTCCTCCCCTCCACCCTCTTCCAATCTTCCACGTTTTTCTGAAGCTAACTGAAGTTAGGGTTCTGTGACTTTCAACTGAAAGAGTCCTGACTGATACAGGACACGTGGCTAGGTGCCCCTGGAAACAGCCTGTGACAGATATTATTCCCAGATCATGGAGAAGGGAACCGAGGCCTCAGGAATATTAGAGAACTGCCCGAAGTCTCACGGCTAGCAAGCCACATCATGCCAAGGCTCGAATGCAGGTGTGTCTAACTCCAAAGTCAGTCGTCTCTCTGTGATGCCGCGCTTTCTTCCTAATACGTTCCTTATTCTTAGCCTTTCTTATTCTTACTCCTTTCTTTAAACTCAGGACTTCAAATTTAGGAATATTCCTGCTGCTGAACGTCCAAGTTTCTTGCTTAATGACCAAGAGCCATGAGGGCCCAACGATGAGTTCTCTGCAGCGTTTCCCAGGCTCCGACTGCTCCCACTTTGAAAGTCACTGGTACCAGAGGGCCTACTTGCTGATTTTGCAGAAGTTTAAAGTCAGTGACCTTATTACTGAAACCTTGTTTTTCCAAACTTTGTCTTGTTTTATGAGTTCAAACGGAAAGTCAAATCTTAATTCCCAACAGAGTTACAAGGAGGTGATAACATTCTGAGCCCAAGGCTTCAGACCTTGAGAAAAACTCTCTGCGAACTTTTCTCAAGCCTGCCTCTCCGGTTATTGTCACATTCTGTTCTTTATAGAACCTTCTTCTCCTTCTCTCCCATTGACCTAAATGCAGTCTAAAGGGAATCTTTTCTGACTAACTCATTCTAGAGAATGGTGGCAAAGACTGTTGTCCCCAAATTGTTATTTACTCCTCTTCCCTTTGAGTAGTAAGAGAACCCCACATTTTAAAAACAATCATTTTTTAGATAGAACTCACATATCACAAAATGCATCATTTTTAGGTGTACAATTAAATGGATTTTGTATAGATTCACAAGGCTGTACAACTGTTATCCCTGCCTAATTCTAGATCATTTCATCAACCCCCACGTAAATCTCATGCCCATTAGCAGTTGCTCCCCATTCTCTCCTCCCTCCATCCTCTCTGGCAACCATTCACCTCCTTTCTATCTCTATGGATTTTCCTATTCTGAACATTTCACATGGGCTGAGTCATCTAATACGTGGCCTTCTGTATCTGGCTTCTTTTATTTAGCATATTGTTTGCAAGGTTCATGCCACATTGTAGCACGTGTAAGTATGTCATTCCTTTTTATTGCCAAATAATAATAATAACATTCCATTGTGCGGGTATACCATAATACCACATTTTGTTAAACCATCTGTGGTTGACGGACATTTGTGTTTGCCCCCGCTTTTTGGCCATTACGAATAATGCTACTATGAACATTCACGTTCGCATTTTTGTGTGGACAGATGTTTTGGATTCTCCTGGGTGCGCACTAGGAGTGACTTGCTGGGTCATGTGATAACTCTGTGTTTAATATCTTGAGGGGCTGCCAAACTGTTTTCCACAGTGGCAGCACCATTTCACATTGCCACCAGCAGTGTACGAGAGGAGCCCTTGGTTTTTAGCACGGCACACTAAGCCCGATAAAAGGTGAACTTTCCAGCTTCCCCATAGCTGTAACATTCATCTCTTCTAACAAGGCCAACAGCACAGGATCTTGTGTTGAAATTGCTAATGAAGGATGCAGTTTTCTTCCTGAACTTGTTATTTCTTGGAATACTGCTCAAAAGATTTATAAAGTATACTATACCTATACTAAACTTACTAATATCGACATATTTACTTGCAAGAATGACTTATAGTTACCAGCAGACAGAGCTGCGAACAGAGAGACGTGGGAACAGCTACAAGCGAGGCTGACTGACTAATGGAGGCCACTGTTCTCACCCACGCTCCTGTCCTGACTCCCAGGAGTGCCAGCCTTGGACTTCTGTCGCGTGCTTCCTGCAGCCTGTGGCCCCCTTATCGGAACTCTCATCTCTTTAAGGACCAGAAGCTCCCCTGCGGGCAGGAAACCCATGTATCTTTTTCATTATTAAACTTTCAGTGCCTTGCTTGGGGCTTGGAACAAAGCACATGCTTAATTAATATGCACTGAATTGAATTTCACCGACCACGGAAGCGACATTTAGCCGAGCTTTAGAAGATGAATATGTCATGTGGCTCAGGGAGGGAAGGGCGCTTGAGGCTGAGGGAAACAGTCTCTGCGCGGACACAGGCATGCCCGACAGAACGTTTTCAATGACTACAATGACCTTCAGATGGCAGTTGCGCAAAGGGTCATGGCGGGAGATGAATCAAGGCTAGATCATGGGGTCTTGTGTCCCTGCTGAAGGGTACAGAGGGGACACCGCAGGCAACAGGGAGCCTCTGAAGAAGTCCTCCGAAGAAGTTGGGTGAGAATGCCTTCTAGAGGCTTCTGGCATTAGCGAATTGAAGGCAGTTCTTCAACCTTCCTGGGCCTCAGTTTCTTTATCTTTAAAATGGGGATTATAACAGCAAACAACCAAGGAGCTTTTGGATAAAATGTCAGGGGACAATGCGGGTAATGTATTAATGCAGGTGACATGCGGTAGAGTTCCTGGCACATGGTATAATAGCTCAGTAAGCGCCTGTTTGCTATTAGTATTGTTTTTGCCCCTGCTGTCTCCAAAGGGTTCTGAACAGCACAGTGTCATGATCAGACTTGTACCTTGAGCGCAAGGTGCGGGCCAGTCCCCACCGTGAGATGAAGACTCAGAACCGACAAAGCTCTTTCCGCTCCTTTCTCTTTTTTATTGTTTTCCACGGTGGCCTCTCAGACCTGAAGGACTACAGCGCTCTTCGGGGGTGTTCCGCTTTGTCTCTCAGCTTCCACAGACTGGCTGTCGAAAGACAAACTAGATGAAATGGCAGTCAGTGAGGCAACAGCCTAATGTCACAGGCGCCTTAGGCGGAGAAAACAGGAAGAGTCGACAACCATTTAAAACGAGTGTCTTGCAGATCAGACACGATGTAGGCCCCAGGGAGGCAAAGGGTGAGAGGTCCTTGGGCCAACTAGCCTTAGGCTTCCTGCTGAACTGACCGCTTTTTTCTCTTTGGGGTGCAGTGGGCACAGTCCTGGCCTTCGGAACCCGGTCTCTGTCATGTCATTTGTTTGAGCCTCAGTTTCAGCATCTGTAAAATGGGGATATTAATACCCATGCCTCACCTTCTCGTGCCACAAGATGGCTTTACCATACCCCTCCCTCACTTCTCAAGCTTCCAACACCCTCTCACCACCATTGCTTTTGAGCTGATGTCCTCGCTTCTTATTTTACTGAGAAAATAAAAGCAACTAGAAAAGAGCGCCTTCATCCTCCTCCGTTTAATCTGCCGACCTACTGTTACACGTATCGGCCTGAGAGCGCTGTTCCTGCTTCTAGCCCCTTCACGTGGGATTTGGGTCCTACCCTTTTTCTGTCTGCTCAAGGGCTGTGCTTCTGCAGCTGTCACTTCACTCTCCTGTACCTCCAGTTCCATACCCCGAGCCACTCTACAGGGTCATTCTCATCAGTATACAGATAACCTAAGAAATAAAGAATCCCTCTGTCTCTTTCAGATTTTTGTGTTTTCTTTAAGCTCATAGGAGTTAGGTTTCTGTTCTTTGCCACGGAAAAAGTCCTGATTAATACAAGACACATAGATAGGGGCCTATGGAAACAGCTCGTGTCCTTTTCCCCCGCTGGTCTTCACTGGGTAAAAGGTTACAGCTCCACAGAGTTCATCCTTCCTCTCCCCGAAGGATATGGCAGCTCTAAATTGCTTTGTATTTCCTGTCACCAACCTCATAGCTGTCCAGCAATTTTAGGTACAGTTGGGCGAATGTCTGAAATCATCCCTCACAATGGTTTAATAGGGATGGATATTTTTTAATAAAACTGAAAAAATGCTCGTGCTTCTCTAAAATTCCATTTACATAGTTTTTCACAGGTTATCTGTTGCAGAGGAGGAGGTTTGGCTTCAGAATTTACATGACTCATCAAAAAAGCAGTAAAATAAGTAGGAGACACAGTGTTTAGCACTGAGCAGTCTATCTTTATGAATGACTGATTGGAGGAATTAATGAATGAAATTAATTAAATTAATAATTTACAAATGTGTTGTAGTCAAATGTAGAGCTGGCTTTTGTAACTTAGTTCTGAATCCGGAATGCCCATAGAAACAATATTATAGGCAATACTTAAGTGCCAAGAAATCCCACTAAGGCTGTATAGCCCATAATGTAGCAATAAAATATAAAACAAGAAATGGCATTGTGTAAAAACACCATTTAAACAGTTTTGAATACTGGTGTTTGAGGGAAAAGTGACTTTAATTAGGAGATGAGGTGGCCGGTGAAAAATGTGATTCCCAAGGGGACTTCGGAGACCTTTCCAGGGTTCGGGATTGTCTCCTTTTTATATCTATTTTCAAATTAAAATGTATGCATTTCTTTCCCTTGGTACAATCACACTATTCTTATCATCGGCAGGGTCACTGTTGTTTACCCGGAGGGGATTAATAACCGCTTTGTCTCTAACCGGATGGAAGGGTAGGAACAAAGCAAGATGGAGGTTTGGGGGAAATTTCTCTTCAGTAATTGCAGGAGCTGGAATAGATGAGCACGTGACAAACAGCACTCAAGTGTTCGTTACCATGTGTCTGCATATTCAGAATCAGGGAATGTGACAGCCTAGGCTCCTCAGAGGTTTACTGTTTACAGAGGGATTAAGACCTACACACAGGAAAAGTGCTACTGGGTAACACGTGCTGGATGACAATGGCACGTCATGTCATGACGTGATGGCAGTTCAGAGGAGGGAGAATCTTTGGAGCCAGGAAGGGGGAAGGAAGATTGAGTATGACCTCGTGGAAGAGGATTTCAGTCAGGAGAAAGGTGGGAGAGTGTATGAAGTGAAATTAGTTGAGTGGCACTTGACAGAAAATACAGGAAAAGGAAGATACGGTGATGCGAGCGTTATTCTACAGGAAGAAGAAAGGATGTAATGGGGAAAAGGGTGCAGGATGATTTCCCCATGGAGACCACGCGCCTGCTCAGGAAAGGTTGGTGCTGGCTGGAGCTCGATGGACATAATGGCCTTGGAGTTTTCAAGGGGTCAGGCAACATGTGACCAGCTTTCAGAGGTGTTTGCAAATCAGGGCGTAACTTAAAATACCTAGACATTTCTGTAGAACATAGAATGTGTACAATATTATCCTGTTCTGCCTGTCGATTTTGGTGACATGTGTTCTATTGGACAAATCCTGATTCCTAAAGAAGAAACTCGGAAACCCTTGCCTTTGGTTTAAAAAAAAAAGTCAAATCCCATTTGCCAGCCTTCCCTCGTGGCCCTGTTTCTCCCTTCCTTCTCTTATTCCTCTAGGTTTTCCTTAACTGTTTGACCAAATCACTTCACTCTCTGGGCCCCTTTTTAAAAAATTTATTTATACGTGACAAGGCTGAACTGGAATACCTAAACTTTCCAATGCTAAAAACATGATTATGAAAATTTCCAAAATGACAAAACAAACCATGAGGACGAGACCTAATCATATTGCTCAAATCAAATTGCTGTGGTTTCCAAAGTGGTTTCGTCTGAGTATCACAAATGATTTGGTGACCCTTTCTTTCTTAAAACTAGATGACCTCTCTGTTCTCCGTTATTTCGGGGCCACTGAGATCCGTCAAGAAAAAGTGGTGGAGACGTGAAGAGTTTTCCTTCCCTTAAAAAAAGCGGCAAGAGTCGTGGCAACAAAATCTGTTCGCGCCTAGCTCCTCGGATTTTCTGGGTAGCCACAAGCAGATAAAACCTTATCTTTCCGCCCTCGCGGTCCCCTTCTTGGGCTTTATAAGCACCAACTCGCACAAGCCCGCGGCGCCCTAACCGCGGATGTTTACCCCGCAGGTGGCCAGGCAGCAGCGGGGCTCCGGCGGGGTCCGCGGCGCCCCGCGAGGCGTGGGCGCGGTGGGCGCGGTGGCAGCGGACCGCCACACTTCCGGCCCCAGGCCGGGCCCTCGCCACACTTCCTGTTGATCGCGCTCCGCGGAGGGCTGGGCTCGGGGGGCGGGAGGAGGCGGTGGCGGCCGGCGGCCAGGCGTGGGCGCGCGCGGGGCGGTCGCCGGCACAGAGCGTCCGCCTGGTCTCCTGAGCCGCGAGCAGCTTCGGCGGCCGCGCGTGCTGCCCTGAGCCCGTCCGCCCGGCCCCCAGTCCACCATGCCCGCCGTGGACAAGCTGCTGCTGGAGGAGGCGTTGCAGGACAGCCCCCAGGTACCTCCCGCCGCTCCGATCCCTCTCGCCCGAGGGCTGAGGCCGAGGAGGCCCCTCCAGCCCACCCCGGGGTGGAGACAGGGAGTGCTCGGGGTCCCCTCCGGGACGAGGAGGGGGGCGGGCCCGGTCCTACGTCCCGAACCCGGGGTGCCCCGGGAGCGGGCGTTCCTCTGGCGGAGCTGGGGAACGCGGGCAAGCCCCCGCGGCCGGAGCCTTTGTGTCCTGATGCCTTTTCCAAAGTGGGCTGCAACTGAGGCTGCCCGGCCTAAACTCAGGCTCCACCACTTGCTAGCTGAGTGCCGCGGGCAAAGAGCTTAGCCTTTTTGTGCCTCAGTTTTGTCATCTGTGGAATAGGGATAAGAATCATACCTTCCTCTTCGAGTGTTAGAATTAAATAAGCAAATGCCTGTAAAGTTGCTACAGACAGTGCCTGATACATTGTACGTAAGAAAG
>PVJD01015444.1:0-24863 GCA_004026545.1 Mormoops blainvillei | reverse complement strand
GGTCTAGGCTATCTGCTGCCTCTCAGTTTCACTCCTACTCATACTCAACTCCACTTTTGTCAGGAGCCAGGATTTCTTTGACTTTGGCTACTACTTTCTTCCATCAAAATGATTCTTTCCCCCTTTCTCAGATGGCCTGATCTAGGAGAGTAGAAAAGGTTGCCTAAATGTAGAACTTGCTCTGCTCTGCTGACTTTTGGCTCTGAAGAAATAGGTTTGTCTAAACCTGTTAATGCCATTCAAATAGCCATTCCTTAGTGGCTGTCTGGACTTAATAATGACTTAAACTCTCAACTGGAAAGTGGTAGGATATGGAATCTCAATACAAAGGTTGTACGTCCTGCTAACTTGTATCTTTCATGGTTATCTATTAAAGTGACATGATTATTTAATGTTCTTCAGACAGAAGGAGCCAGGTTTTAGGGGGTAGAAGCATAAAATGGAGTAAAACTAGCCTCCTCAAGTGGTGTTGGGAGATCTGGACAGCCACATGCAAAAAAATGATATTCAACCACCAACATACACCACACATGAAAATAAACTCAAGATGGATAAAAGACTTAAATATAAGTCATGACATTGTAAAAGTCCTAGAGGAGAACATACACAGGAAAATCTCAGATATTCCATGCAGCAATATTTCACCAATATGTCCCCTCAAGCAAGGGACATAAAGGAAAGAATAAACAAATGGGACTTCATCAAAATAAGAAGATTCTGCACAGCTAAAGAAAACATCAGCAAAATCAAAAGGAAACCAACCATATAGGTAAGTATATTTGCCAACAATACCTCAGACAAGGGTTTGATGTCCAAAATATATAAAGAACTCACATGACTCCACTCCAGGAACACAAATAACCCAATTTAAAAAAGAGCAAAGGACCTGAACATACACTTCTCCAAGGAGGACATACACAGGGCCCAGAAACACATGAAAGGATGTTAAGCATCACTAGCCATTGGAGAGATGCAAATTAAAACCACAATGAGATACCACTTCACACCAGCCAGAATGGCCATCATAAACAAATCAATAAACAAGTTCTGGTGAGGAAGTAGAGAAAAGGGAACCCTAGTGCATTGTTGGTAGGAATGCAGACTGGTACAGCCACTGCAGAAAACAGTTTGGAGTTTCCTCAAAAAACTAAAAATGGAACTGCCTTTTGACCTAGCAATTCCACTGCTGGGATTATACCCTAAGAATCCTGAAACCCCAATTCAAAAGAACTTATGTACCCCAGTGTTCATAGCAGCACAATTGACAATAGCCCAGAATTGGAAGCACCCTAAGTGCCCAACAGTGAATGAGTGGATCGAAAAACTGTGGTACATTTACACAATGGAATACTACGCAGCAGAAAGGAAGAAGGAGCTACTACCCTTTGCAACAGCATGGATGGAACTGGAGAGCATTATGCTAACTGAAATAAGCCAGGTGGTGAAAGAGAGTTACCATATGATCTCATCTATAAGTGGAACCTAATCAACAAAATAAACAAGCATGCAAAATATAACCAGCAACATTGAAATAAAAAACAAACTTACAGTAGCCCAAGGGAAGGAGGGTGGAGGATAACAGGGGAAAAGGAGAGGAAGGATCACAAAGGAACACACATAAAGGAACAATTGACAAAGCCAAATGGGGGAAGGATTGAGGGTGGGAGGTGGGGAGGGGTGGGGCTGGGGGAAGTGGTAGTGGGAAAATGTTGACGTGGGGATGATGGGGTGGGGTGCAGGGCGGAGGGGATAAAGGGGAGAAAAAAAAAGAAAATTAATTTTTTCAGGTGTCTCTTCCAATCAAATCCCCAAATTTAGTCAATGTAAGGATAAGATATCTAAGTTAAATTTAATTACAATTAGAGGGTGATTCTGAATTATCTGGCTCAAATGATAGCTTGTTCCTCTTAATATAATTCATCTTCCCCCTAAAAGATAAACCTTATATGTCTTGAGTAATACATTTGTCCTTCTAAAGTGTGCACATTTGGTATCTAGTGACAATATGAGTTTCTTGTATTTACTTTGTTTGCCCATTCATCAACTGGCTTCATAATTGAGGGAATCTGTATGCTTAGATGGGCTGCGAAACAGTGAGGCTGTCTTCCAGGGACAGCTCTCTGTTTTACAAAAGAGAAGGCCTGTCTAGAGGAATCTATAAGCATAATCTATTATTGCTTACTGTTAGCGTGAAGACCATGTAAAAGAAATTTCACCCTTAATAGTGGTATTGATTACCTAAGAATTAGGTGTCTCTTTGGGGTAATAATGACAGTTAACATTTATTGAGTGCTTATTATGTGCCAGGCACTACACTAAGGGCTTTACAATACTATTTCATTTAACCTTTAGTAACAGTTTAGAAACCATTATTTCGCGGTGATATAGGTAAGGAAATTATGGCACGGAGAAGTTGATAATAAACTTGTCAAAGGTCAGCTCCAGAGTTCAAATCTGGCACGACGATGCCAGAGTCTACACTCTTCACCACCACCATGGGACACTTCCTTATACACATGCTACCGCTACAGCCGTTGCACCCCTCAACACAGCCAAGCTCTGTGTTCTGAGAGGTTTTCCCTTTCAAATAATACCTTTGCTCACCGGCTTCCTCTTATGACTTGCTATTTATCTGCAAAACATGATTCAGATATCACATCATCTATGAGGATCTTCCTAACTTTTCCAAGGAAAATTATGATTTCCTTATTTGAAGTTCCCACAACACACACACACACACACACACACACACACACACACACACCATTTTTTATATATACCTTTACTATATTAATCCATCATCATTTTTATAGGTTTGTTCCTCCACCAAAGCTGATTAAATCAGGAAGCAGGTAGCTTTGATCTCTAGTGTTCTACACAACAGTGATTAATTGTAGCCTGCTGATTTAATGTGTTCCATGAATGGGCAAACAGGGCATTAACCACTTATTGCTGGCTCTGTAAAGACTCTTGTGATGTTAGAATGAAAGAATCTAAGAAGGAAGGAAGGGAGGGAGGGAGGGAGGGAGGAAGAGAAGAAAGAAAAGGAAAAGGGAAAAAGAAAAGAAAAGAAAAAGAAGGAAGGAAGGGAGGGAGGGAGGGATGGAGGAGGGAAGGAGACGCTTCCATGGTGCTATAAATAAATAAGAAGAAAAACAACTTAGAGTATAATAGCCTTCTATGGAAACTACAGAAAAAATAATAAAACCCTAGTATATGGCCTACAAGCTTATGATAAGGCTTCTTTAAGAGAGATTGTGGTAGCATATATGTTTTGTTGACATTGGAATGATTTATTTCTCTGTATAACTCTATGGTAAAAACTATGACCCTAGGATCAATAGCCCCCAAATTATATAACTCTGAGGTCTCTAGTTCAATAATCTGTAGCCTTCCCTCTGAGACTACAAGCAGCATCCTAAATTTTCAAAAATGAAATGTCACCCTTGATCCTGGGTGTTGCTCTTTTAATTGACACTTTAGAATTACAAGACAGTAGGCTCTTGTATTGGTATTTAGTTTTAAATTTATTATTATCCAACTTCAAAAAATTCTAGCTGAAAAAAAGTGGTATAAAAAAAATGAAATGTGCCTTAGACAGACAGGTTCTAGTTTTGTGTTCTTGCCATTTAGTGTGATGTTGAACGAGATATTAACCTTTCTGTGAGACAAGTCCCTCAATTGCAAAATGGGATAATAGTAGGTTTCTATATGTTAAGTAATTAAGAGCTTTAAATGAGCTTGTGTATGTACAGTGCTTAGAATAATGCCTGGCACATAAATACCTTATGAGTATTTACAATAGTCTTCATTTAGTTATTTAGTATTTATGTGCATACATCAGGTTTCAACAAAAGTGCCTTCAAATTGCTATAATACTGTGCCCTCCACTTACCAAAGATGATACAAGAATAACCTGTGAAAAACATTTCTCCAAATTTTAAAACCCTTGTCCAAAATAGTGTCTGTTATGTGACTAAAACTCATGTTATGTTTTTATATAAGGATTACATGACAAATTCAAGTTAGAATTTAGTACCAGAAAAATATTTTAGCTCTTGAAGAACAGATAACTATTCCTATAAGATACTGAAAATTACATACAGCTTTCTGCTTTGGGGAAAGAATTTGCTGATAGAGCTCAAAGTTACAACCTTTTGAAGAACCTTAAATTTAAGCGCCTGTGTTGCTGAGATACATATGCTTTTGTAGTCAACCAAATGAAAATAGAGTTTAAATTTTGCTCATAGAAATTAAAGAGTCTAATCAGGAAGCATGCCTCAAAAGTGGTCACTGGAGCTCAGAGTGGAGCTGGGTCAGAGGGACCACAATGGGCCCGGCCAACCTTTCCCTTATTAAACAGTCTCCTCCACACACATGTCAGAATAACTGCGAAGCCCCGGCTTTTGATGCTGCAAGGTGTTGAGTGGGTGGGAGTTTGATGATGCTAGGCTGTATGCTGAGGATTCTCCACATAGAAATGGAGACAAAGTCTCCTTCATTGGCCAGCATCCATTGCTTTATTTTCAAAGCCGAGAAATCATCTGCTTTAAGACTGGTAATCATGAATTTGATGTTCATGTATCATCTTTCTCTGCCCAGAACACAACATTTATTTCAACAGAAGTACATGCAGCTTGAAAGCTTCCTGTTAAAGTATCTCTCTAATTAAACAAGGAGCCTATTTTTATAGGTATAGCATTGTGTGTTATTAACCAAAAAGGCAGGATCAAGTGACAATAATGATCAATTTTAAGTGTAGTTTCATTTTATAATAGTTACTAATTTGTGATTGAAAATAACATTGGGAGAGGGAGCAGAAAAGAAAACACACAAGTACATGGAATAAACATTTTGAAGAACTTCCTTTAAGAAGAAGATCAAGATATATGCAGTTGGAATTTTTTGTGAGTCCATGTTTTCCTTTGTCCCATATTTTCTATACTTAATGTTATTAGACCACCATTAAGTAGGGAGCAGGGGCATTTGTCAACAGTTGAAGTCATTTTCTCTTTGGCCACAGCTGCAGTTTGAGGTTATTCACAATGACCCCAGACCCAAAGGGCAGCCATAAAGTGACCTTCACCATCCAAGAATCTATTCAAACAACTAATTTACATGTTAAGTGGAAACAAGGACAGATGGCAACATCGGCCACAGAGAAGTTGTTCATCACTGTTGGAGACTGGTATTCAGTTCTAGTCTAGATGGTGCATTAGCTCCAACAAAAATATTTACAATAGTGACATTCTCAGAGACCAAAGAGCTCCATACATTGTTTTCTGTTAAGATGACAAAGAATGTTTAATAGCTTCTTATATTTGGAGACATCTGCATAGGACCAAACTAGAGAATTTGCTCAGTTGGTGGATGAAAAGCATTACACGTGGCGATGATTCCTTCACTCAGTTGGTACACATTTACTAGGAAACTTCTAAGTGCCCAGCACTGCACTCTTTGATGGGGGAGCCATGGCAAGCAGGGCAGTAATGGTGGAGTAACAGTCTACAAACCCCTAATGATAGAACAGAAAAAGGTTCTTGTAAAGGCACACACTTACAAGGAAAAACATACGTAAGAGACAATAGCGACACATCATTTAGGCTGGAAAGCAGATGTAGATGTGGAAACTGACTTAACAAACCGCAAAATGCTGAATGCTAAAACCAGCAGTAGACAAAGACCAGGCACAATGCAGTTTTCACCAAAGCACTCCCAAAAGGCTCGGGAAATGACTTCACTGGGTTACCTCTGGAATTGGGTAGTCAACCTAAGCTTCCTAAGAAGATTAAGAGCAACTAGATAAACTGCAGACTCTCTCACTTATCCATTCAGCTGCAAGACTGACTTTCTTTCCCATCATCAGGGAAGAACACAGAGTCCAGGGACTTGGGAACGTCAGGGAAGAAGGACAGGAGTAATACACTGAAAATAATGGAATCAAGTCAGTGCTTACATTTGGGATGTTGAGACCCACAGCCTTCTTTCTCATTGGACTTAGAGAATCCTGTCACTCAGACTTCACCAGGAAGGATGTTTGATGAGACTTTGGGGAATTTGATCAGTTCAAACATGAAAAACCGAAGGATACAAATATCAGAGATTCCTTAAGTAAACAGCCGAGCTGGGTCACCTAGAGTAGAGGCACAATCGAGCCATTTCTTGCATGCTCACAAGCTCTTTACTTATAAATCTAAGTAGACGACAATGGATTAACACATGTTTAAGGAAGGCTTCTCATTTGACATACAGACTAAAAGAGTCAGTAATACCTGGGAGGAAAAGAGAGGTTATATGAAAAGATAAGACAAGATTTTGCCTCAGTGGAATGAGAAGGGTATGCTATAGAAGAGGTATATTCAGAAAACAAAAGAAAATATGCTCAGAAAATAATATAATAGTAGAAATACCTAAAAGGGTTAGAAGATAAAATTGAGGCATTCCCTCAGCA
Organism: Mormoops blainvillei; assembly: GCA_004026545.1. Classification (NCBI taxonomy): domain Eukaryota; kingdom Metazoa; phylum Chordata; class Mammalia; order Chiroptera; family Mormoopidae; genus Mormoops; species Mormoops blainvillei. The sequence goes on along the minus strand of PVJD01015444.1, from coordinate 18,412 downwards.
AATATAGGAAACAAATAAAAAGGTAGAAAATAAGAGGTGGGATTTTTTTTTTTTACTTAGTGTAAGGATCCTACTTCTGATTAATGCGAACTCCCCAGTATGAGGAAAAAAAATGGAGGGGGAAAAGTCATTAAAGTAATATTCTCAAAAGTGAAGAACATGAGTTCCCCAGCTGAGGGAACCATGATATGCACAGGACAGTGGGGGAAGAGACAGAGAGAGAAAGAGAGGTCACATTCATTAAGAAATTTTACAGCACTGGGGACAAAGACAAATCCTAAGAAATTCTACAGCAAAAACACAGATTTCATAGATTGGATAGATTATCAAAATAGTATCAGACTTCTCAACAGCAATATTGGGTAGCTAGAAGATGAGCGCTTCAAACTTCAGAAGGAAAGTTATTTCTAATCTAGAATCTATACCAAGTTGCACTATTATTCATGAGGATAGACATAGCTCACGATATTATATTTTTAGATATACAAGAGTCAGTAAATTCAGCCTTACATGTATCCTTTCTCAAGAAGCCTTTGGAGAAAGTACTTTACCAAAGAAGAGAGAAACAAAGAAAGTGGAACACATGGGATTCATGGGTCAGGAAGCATAGACTACAGTCCAAGAGAAAACTTTGGGAATCTGAGGATGACATCTGTGCAGCAACTAGTTTATGACGGAATAGGCAGAGGGCTTCAAAAAACTTCTCAAAAAAGAGGCAAATTACAGGATACCTAATGAATTTTTATATATTCAGAGATTTGCACAATAAAAAAGGGGTAGGATTGAAATGGTGGGAAACTATTGAGAACAAACTACACAAAATAATTACTAACTCATTGGGAGTGAGGATTTGTGCAAAAAAGGACACAATTATAATACACTACATGACTCATCTCAGAATGGCACTACATAATAATAATATATAGATAATTGTCATAATAATCACTATCAATCTAACTGTCTTAGGAGAATGGGATAATAAGAAGTGTTTGCATGGCGAGTATGATGGGGGAGTGAAAGAGAATGAAAGCCTTCTCCTTCAAGGGGAAAATCAATATTCAATGCCTGTAGCTGAAAATTCAAGGAAAAAAGGGCTATAAACACAATATTTATAAAGATAGTCAAAAATGCCAAAATATTCATCTGGAGAAACTGAAAATAGTTGCTTCCAGAGAGCTGGAAATGGTGTTGGAACGGGCTGGGAGCTGCTGGTTTCCCTAATAACCCCACAGAGTTATCTCTTTAAGACATGTTTGTTTGTTTCCTTAAAAAAAATAGAGACCAACTTTAAAAAAAAAACCAAACTAGCCTATATTAGTTTTCTTGGCATTTACACATAAGAGACAGGCAGGCATGATACATAGGTATGTAACTAATGCTTACATAGGTGCGTAACCACCAATTGTACTAAACGCTATGACAGAAATTTCCTGTTTAAACACAGGAGATGTGGCTTGGTATATCAGAGGGATCAAGTAAATCTTTCCTGAGAGACTGACATATTGGCACCACATGGGGTGAATGTCAACCCCAGTAGCTGGCAAAAGACCATTACGAGTAATGAACTTCAGAAAAGAGTAAGGAACAATCAAATGTGGCTTCTGTTGAGCTGGAGTGACTAACTGCAGGATGCCACCTGGAGCATTCTGTTTAATAATGACAAGGTTAGCCACTGTGACTATGTGAAGGGTGATATTCTCTGTTCATGGAGAATCATTCTATTGGCTCTAGAAGGAGGAATAACCACCTGGAATCACAGCATGGAGAAACTGTAAGGACTGCAGATCCCATCTACTCTTACCGTATCCTCTTTTTCTGCAGTCAGGAAAATTCAGGAGATTTCCAGCATCTCAGAGCTATTTGTATTTAATGTCAGAGCCAAAGCCAAAACTCAGATCTCCAGTTCCTTGTCTAGAGCTCTTCTCTACAATTATAGAAAAATATCTAGTTTGGTTTTTTTTAGTGAAATCAAAATGAAACTGATTATCACAGCATTACCCAATGACAGAAAACTTTATTTTCTTTATTCAATGAAAGAAAACATTGCAAAAAGATACTTTTTCTACTTGAATTTTGCGTTATTGTCTAAATGCAGTACCTGATAGCAGCTTAGGGATGATCAATCTCTTCTTCATAAAATAAATAATTTATATTGTACATTCATAAGTAATTATGTGAAAATCCAATAGTGATAACTTGTTAAAATATTTCCAAGTAGTGCATATAAATACTGTAGTATGTATGGCTTGCACACATTCTCATTCTGTTTTAAATAATGGCTTTCCATTTACTGAGGATACTTACATTTTAACAATTTTAATTATATGTTTAAAAACTCACTGTTCTGTCTTCAAATGTAATTACGCTAATGAAACATAATAAAAAAACTCTCTTCCGGGGGAACTTTACAATTCAAGACAGCATGTGCACATCCTGCACATACACTCAATCAGGCTTCCCTAAAGGAAGGATATTGGTGGAGGTCTATTTTTGCCAAAACTAGAAAGCTGTCTTTAAAATGTCCACACTTTTGCACCAGGACTCTTTGACATTTCAGTCATGTCTACTGTGGTCAAATGTACAACAGCACTTTGAAATTTGGGTGTGGGTCGCGATGCCATGCATTTGTATTCATCTACCAGATTCACTGTCACCCCAATAGAGGCTCAATGCAAACTTAGAGAAAGAACAAAGCTATTGTTGCTACAAAGAGACTTGTAGGCTCCTTTTTTTTTTCCTGTAGTAAGGAAGCTTTGTAACAACTAAGTCACAGTATGATTTCTGATTGTAGGATCCAATTGGAAAGTTCCAAGAAACATTTTAGATATACCAAGGACTAATTTTAAGCTGTACTGACTCATGGTCATTGTCCACTCAGAACAGGGATTCTCAAAGTTATATGTAGGACAGTAGCACAAAGATGTGATGTCCTACACAAAGACTGGAAACTATATGAGGCTGCATGATACTTGTGATCTGTCCCTGTGGGAATCAGGAGGTATCTATCATTTTGTAGATTTAGAAAAACAATAATTTTAAAGTTTATATTTTGTGAGTTTCACCATGTCCTTTGGGTTACACAGATAGAAGAAGGTTTAGCACCCAGGTACGTGACCCCTGAGTCTGTGTTTTCCTCTGAATGCTAAGTCTGACCAAGGAATGATCAGGGTGAAGGCTCTGGTAAGATCAAGAAATTCCCAAGAGATTACTGTTGGAAGGTGGCATTAGCAGAATGACTTGAATTTGAACAGTTCTTCAAATCTGGTAGACACTGGACTGAGATACACATATTTAATATCTAAATGACTGAGGCCAAAGCATTGCAAGAACCAAAAAGGTGACAAAACAGTTATTCCTACAAGTGTGACTGTGACTCATGTGATTAAAAGCAGGAAAATGGAATGTATTTGCTTGTTTCTCTCCCAGATAGATTGGCTCAGAAGGACACCTGCTATAAACTGAATTTTTGTCCCTTTGAGACTCATGTGTGGAAACTCTAGCTGCCAGTATAACTATACTTGGAGACAGGGCTTTTAGGGGATGATTTAGGTTAAATGAGGCCATAAGGGTGGGGTTCTAATCCAATAGGATAGGAGGCCTTATGAAAAGAAAGAGACAGAGAGGTCTTTCTCCATATTCACACATCCAGAAAAGGCCCTGTGAACACTCAGTGAGAAGGCAGGCATCTACAAGCCAGGAAGAGAAGTCTTACCAGAACTTGGCTGTGCTGACACCATAACCAAGGACCTCCAACATACAGAACTGTGAGAAAATAAATTCCTGTTGTTGCCTGGTTGGCGTGGCTTAGTGGATTGAACACCGGCCTGCAGGTTATGAGTTCAATTCCGAGTCACGGCACATGCCTGGGTTGAGGGTCAGATCCCCCAATTTGGGGTCATGAGAGAGGCAACTGATGGATGTTTCTCTCCCTCTTTCTCCTCCGCTTCTCCTCTTTCTAAAGATAAATAAATAAAATCATTTTTTTTAATTCCTGTTGTTTAAGCCAACAATGATATTTTGTTATGGCAGCCTGAGCTGCCTAAGGCCCTACCACAGAAATATTTTGGGGACATTGGAGTGTTGAAGTGAACCTTGCATCAAGTGTAGTGCAGGATCCCAAGACCAGAGTTAGAAGACTACAGGTAAGACCAGGGTCCTGAATAAAAACAAGGCTGAGACTGTGGACAGAGCCATCAACAAAGCAGGATCAAACCAGGATTTAGCACAGTAAAAAGCTTAAGCTTTGGACTTAAACTAGGTTATTTTTTTTTTGTACTTTCTATGAGTTATAAGATGTTAAGTAAGTTACTTAACTACCTCGTTCTAATTCTAACACTTTACTACTATTTCTAAAATGGAGGTAATGCAATTACCACATAGCCATTGTGAGGATTAAATGATTAGATAGGAATTGACTAGTATTTGGCACAGTGTATGGCACATGCTACTATTTCAATGAATTGGTAATTAGCTACAGGTCATAGCCAAAGTCAGGGAGGTTGGAGTCTGTACTGGTCTATATTCATTTGTTCGTACCCCCAAATATTTATTGCAAATATACTCTCTGTCAGGCAAGATCATGGGTGCTACAGATGGAGCAAAGAACAAAACAAAACAAAACAAAACAACAAAGCAAAACAAAGAACATCTCCCTTCACTGAGCTCACATTCTAGAGAGAGCTAATAATTCTACTGACAAGAACCTGAAGTTGGCAGGAGCTTGAGTCCCCGGCTGTGTCCCACATCCAAAAAGCCTTGTTGTGGGCAACTCACACAGTTCCTGGGAATGGCTAAATACAGTATATGAAAAAAAAAAAAAGACAAAGAAAATATATGCTGTCAAATAGCTTGTCACATATACAGTAAGTATCACTCATTTCTCTTTCAAAAATGCATGTAGGACTATTGTTTGACATGGCATTTTGTAAAAAGCTACTTATCACCCTTATTTTCTAAAAGCCTTTCTTCTCCCTCATCTCTCTCCTCTCTGGAAAGACAGGCTTTAGATAGACAGCTTTCTTAGCCTAAAAGTACACCTCAATCTATCCATTGTCCCGTAATGTTTTATTTGCTTTCCTGAACTTGTTTCTGAAAAATTTCAGGCTGACAAAAAGGAAAACAGATTTTAAAACAAGTTAGGAAATTAAAGCCTTGCAATGACAGGTTTCTGAAAGGGACCCCTGCTGTTGCCAGCCCCTTCCCTCAAGGCCCGTGGGAGTCTGACAGCACAGCCTGGCATCCTCCTAGTGCCGGGGGCCGTGTGTGCGTGTGTTCCCCTTTCCAGTCCCTGCTCATCTTTCCCTCGTGGCTCAGGAGGCAAGCTAAAATGTGTGATCTCTTGCTGCACAAATAATTGTAAAGTAGATTTTCATTTGTTTGGTGGCCATTTACCATGGTTTTTGTTATATTTGTCATTATTTTGTCACCCATATGCAGGGCTGATTGGTAAGTTGATTTGGTTATGATTGATAAACCGTTTTTCACAGTTAAAACTCTATTCTCCAGGACACATCTCTGCAGGGACAGAGTAGTAAAACAGGCTCTTCTTTTGTTGCTTTGGAAATATGCCTTATTTTCTGTTATTATTTTGAGGCAACCTGAGTTCACAGATGTACAATTCAAAATGCAAACAGCTAAGGGAAGCTGTTTGGAATCAGCTGCCTATCATTGGATGCTTAAATATAAGACAGGAAAAAAGTAAGAGTAAGTGTTTTTGCAAAACTTTAGTGAATACGCAATTGGGATAAATAAATAACCACTAGAAACAAAGTTAAAAGAAAATTCAGCTTATTCCAAAATTATGTTCGTGTTTTAAAGTTTGGTTTTCTTTTCTTCTTTCCATATAAATGTATGCAAATATTTTTATTGCAGTAAATTTCCTTCTTTTTGATTTATCATATGGATCATGGAAAAATATGATTTTACAGTTTGTTGCTTATAAATACAGGGTGGGGCAAAAGTAGCCTTATAGTTGTTCATGTGGGGAATAGTATAACAATTAACAAACAATAATACAAGAATAAACTCTATGTTTTGTGTAGTCAAACCTATAAACCTACTTTTGCATATAAATAGCAAATAAACTCTTACAAAAAGAAATTCTTCTTTTATAACTAGAACACGTCTCGCAGGACTAAGTCTTTGTTAGTAAGATAAATTCTGGAAATAGATTTCAGAGTAAAGACCTCAGTGTTTGTTTCTATTCTCATGGAAACAAATAAACTGCTGACAGTGAGTGCCATAATGTGCCATCGTTGTTGAGAAATAAGGTTCCTTCCAGAGTGTTCTTTATTGCCTTTTGAGGGTTGGCTATTGCTGTCCTTAGCCATACTACTACAGAACATGCGGCTTTACCAAACAGCAGCGGGACGATTAGAGCCATTTAAGCCCCACCTGAATATTACATGCGCTCTGGTTAAAATGTCAGGCCTTTAGGAATATTGGAGCGACTATAATTCCATGTCATTAGGTTCACACAGGTTTAAGTCTTCATATGCGGAATTTAAAAGAATAGAAGAATATGTTTTTCCATTGTCCTTCATACCTTCTTATTGTCTATAAAATTGCAACCCCATGTCGAAAGCTATTTCAAGTGTTATTCTTTTAGATAATAAGTTTAGGCGTTATTTTTATATATACTTGCTTTGTTGAATCTGGATGTTCCAATGTCTAATACTTCACATGCAAACAATGGTAGAATCGCCTTCTAGTTCAGGGGACAAAACAGGGAATGGGATAGGAAAATTTCACATAACTTTCAAGTCCTGGTGAAAGACTGCTTGGTTGTGACGAAAATGCAGATGTGCACAGATGACAGAAATGACAAATGGAAAGTGAGTTTGTCACTAAATCGCAGAGCAGAAGAAGGCTTTAGAGCAGGATTCCTAGCTCTTGGCTGCACAATAAAATGATCTTGGAGCATCCAATTTCTGAGAGTGACTAGCATGTAAGTTAAGACCGTAGAAAAGAATTGGTATGTAGGACATAAAAATAGATTTATAACCCAGAACCTTTCTGTGTGCTTTTTAAAAAACCTGTACATGCTCACCAGTCACACCTTTCTTTGTTTTGGTGGAGATTGCATGGGGTGAGGGTGTAGATTATCTGTCACTTACCCTGAGTCCTCATTCAGTAAGTGCTTGGTTGCTAACATCGTTTTCAGCGGCAGCCCTGTGGGGCCGAGTTGAACGGAGCCTGTACCTGGAGGTGGGCATGCGTGTCTAGGCAGTGCTCTGTGTGACTGAAAAGAAAGACTAGTTCTTTCAGAAATGTTCTCTCCATTATGATTAAAGATAAAAATAAAATCTGTAAGTTTCTGCAAATGCTACAAGTGACTTTTTCTTACAGTGTGCCCTTTTACATTCTCAATAGCATTTGTTTGTCTTTCTTGAAAAAGTCCTCCATTCAAGGACCACATGGCAACCACAGATCATTTATGTATATTTGTAGATGATAGACATTTGAAATTACTGTGACGGGCGTCTTCACATTGTTTCTACTGATCTAATAAAAAGCGTATTGCCAAAGAGCATGGAGAACTTGAATTCCTCAGAATAAATCTGAAGTACCCTTTTAAAATGAGAATTGCTACAAAGAAGTATTTTGGAAAGAGGTGGGGGGTGAGGTGAACAGTTCTTCAGATGAAAATACAGTTCAGTAAAACAAATGTATTTCTTTAATGGGGACTATATATACTGAGCTTTAATTGGTTCATCATTATTATGGTCCTTGGAATGTTTTCTGCCACCATCCACGTGATGGTCCCAGGAAGCCCAGAAGAGAACCAGTGAAAACAACTCCATGTGGGCTCCTGGTGAACTATTTCAATATATTTCAAAATAAGAAATAAGAGTTTATTAAAGAGACAAATAAATACTAAAGGCTAAAGACTAAAAAATGCAGAGAATCTCTTTTATAGACGATGGTCCATCAGTGCCAGTGTTAATGTGTAAAACCAGTCAGTGGCAGCTGTGTAAGTAATTTATGTGGGAGTAAAAATTGGTTTTATATTACTTTTGCTGTGGAAGATAACATTCCATAAGCATATCATATTTTTAATCTTGACTTAAGAAAAGTACTGCTGTGGCAATATTTTAAATGAGTTACACTTATCTCTTTGCAAGGAGCTCCCTCTCTTCCTTCCACATCTTTCCCCTCACATCCACCTTCCCCCACCCAACTGCAGCCACCCTTCCCCTCAGCCAAAGGCGTCTGTGAAATATGGAAGCAGTTATGTCATGCTGTTATTTGGGGTATGCTTAATAAATGCCTCCTATATTTCAGAGGTGGTCTGAAGAGGTCAGCTAATGCAATTTCACTTTGATTACTTATTTGAATTTTGGATGCAAAGAACCCTGAACCGACTGCCTGAATTTGTCATAATAATAATTTAGTTATCCACAGCTGCATTATTAGATTTAAGGTACTTTCAAGAGTATATTGATTATTACAGCTCTTGATTATCTAATAACAATATTCATAAGATGCCCTTTTCTCCAGCTTCATTTCCCTGACTCACTGAATGGGAAATGGTTTTAAATTTTCTCCTTATCCAGTCGCAGCTTCCCTCTGAAAGTTAACAGATCACAATGACACAGTGATACAAAGCAAGACCATAAACTTCTTCAGATGCTATATGTTTGTCCCCATAAATTCTTCCTGCCCCCTTTCAACGTACCCTTGTTGTTACCATGAGAAGTCTACATTATAAACTCAAACACAAACATGACACTCCAGGGCTTAACATGCATAGTGGCTCCTGTGGCACACTTTTAAAGAGGTCATGGGAGAAAGCTCCCGAACTAAAATGTGAAATTTGTTCCAGCTAAGTGAAATAATCAAATGGGAACATGAACATGAACACATGCCAACCCCAATAAGTTAACATGTTTTAAAAGTCGTTACAGTTCACAGTTTATATTATCATCAAGAGGGAAAAAATGGCCATATATGAACTTTTCACTCAAACGATTTATTAATCTTTTTAGCAAAGTGAGAGCAGCCAGACTATTTCATGAACTAGTCTAAGCAGTCAAGAGTTACAGTAAACAAGATACACAAGGCCTTAGCCTTCATGGAGCTTACAGTCTGCTGAGGATACAGGCAAGTAAAGAGACAATGATGTCGCTGTACGGCAGCATCTCGGATTGGAGAGAACGGGTTCTACAGAATCTAGGGAGAGGACGCCTAGAGAGAGAATTATCAGAGAAATCTTCCTGAGGAAAGTGGCATTCAAGCTGAGAGCAAAAAAAAAAGAGGAGAAATTAGCCAGGCTGTTTGGGATACTGATTAAGGCAGACAAGCAAGAACCTGACACAGTCAACAAACTGGAAGAAGCTCTGGATGAACGAATGAGCAAGGGCAGGGTGGGGCGAAGACGGAGGGGCCGGAAGGCGATCAGGGCCCAGCTCATGCAGGGTCGCCGTCAGATGGGCACAGGACGAGGGGCAGTTTGTTGGCTGCGGTTTTCTAAGTGAGATTTTCAGGAGGCAGGATGGTATGATCTAGTGCAGGGATCCCCAGCTTCCAGACTGTGGACTGGTACCAGTCCCGGCCTGTTAGGAGCCAGGCCACACAGCAGGAGGTGAGCTTGACCGGGATGCACATAAATCATCCCAAGACCATCTCCCACCACCCGGTCTATGGATAAACTCTCTTCCATGAAACCGGTCCCTGGTGCCAAAAAGGTTGGGGACCTCTGATCTAGTCGGTAACGTATAAATGTAATTACGAGGTGGCTGAATTTCTTAAGGTTTCTCAGTTAGTTTTCTAGAAAAATTTTTGACTTTATCTCCTGTTACTTATTTACAATCCAGTGCATGATATATCTGTAGCTACCTTTCTCAACAAATTCTAGAATTACATACTTAAAATGTTATCAATGAATTGCAGTTTTCCTATCCTAATTATCTTTAATTTCTCTCCGCTTTCTTCAACCAGAAATTGATATAATTGAAAATGTTGTGGCTTGCTATAAAGAAGCACAAAATAGAAAATATAACAGTCTATAGCATTACATTACGAGTCAATTCTGTGGAAGTTTAATTCCCCATGCTTGTCAAAAGTTGTTAAAACGTTGCTTGCCTTTTTTGAATATAAAATGTGGGCAGACGTGGTAATATATCAAAAAATGACACGTTGTCAAAGAGGGCTTTCATGGGAGAATGTTCTGAATAAAATGTTTTCTTTTTAAAAGAATCCGACCTGTTTAACATTCCAAAGAAAACACAAAAGAACACAAAATGCCTGAACTTACTGCCAGTCACAACAGTCAGTTTCATTTACCCTTTAATACACTTTTTTATATTCCAAAAATTGTTCCCCCAGAAGAATTATCAGTTTTATTCCATGATAACCCTGGCTTGAAGTAAAATAAAAGTAGTTCTGACCCTTCTCAAAATGGATTCTTTTCAGACTTACTAGCACTTCTAATAGTATGACGATGATATGGTCGGCTATGTCTACCGGTAGAGTCAGTGTAATTATATGTGAAGCAACAATTCCCTTATCTATGAGGAACACTTGCTGTGGCTAACTGCATTTCAGTGTCTGGCAGATGAAATAAAGAATTAAAATCTCAAGCTAGTTAGTTTCTCAGGTCTCCTTCACCCCCACCCAGTCATTTTAAAACCTTTTAGCCTAGGGGTAATGGTAGCCAGAAAAGAACAGAAAACAGATGGTATTCAAAGGCCTTAGTAAGATTAACAAAGCAGATGCACCTGTATGTCGTCCTCCCTTTTGGTCCCTCATAGAACTTCTCCATTAGGATAATTTCGTGATGATTCCAAGCCTTCGGACCGTGTGAAGATGTCCAGAGTCAAGATAGTGACTGACACTTGAAATGTTAAACTTAACATCAATAGATGATTGGTGTTAGATCACAATCTAATATCTAAAGAGGACAGATATCTGTATTTGTTACCTACATTCTTTGCAGAGAATGTGCCTAAGTCAAGCTCTTGAGTAGGAATATCTATCATTCATTGTTCAGGGAACCAGGGGGCAGGACTGAAAGTAACAAAAACAGATGGCAGCTGAGGTCACTGCAGTCCCATGTAGCTTAAAGACATCCTGGTATGCCACTTAATAGTGCTAGTGTGAAGGGAAGAGAAGTATTCTACACAACTTCCCTGGATGTGTAAGCTGAGTCCGACTTCATAGACTGCTCAGAGTTAAAATTCCTAAAGGGTGGGTGGGGATCCAGAAGTTTGCACTAATGTCAGAGAATGTGGGGAACAGATTCCCCCAACCATAAGGGCTGTGAAACCATTGTAGAATAGAAGGCCCAGGTTTTAATAAAATATTTGAAAATTCTGCATCTATTGGTATGAGAGGATATTAATATTGGGGGCAATAGATTTTAGATACTAATAGTTGAACAACCTTTTAATTAACTCCCACTGTTATACAAGGGAGAAGTATTTTTTCCGTGTGGTAGTGGTGCTGGTTGGAAGCATCTCACAGTTGAGAATGCCTTCAACCTCTGATATGGAGAGCTGGGGACAGTGAGGTGCAGATCTAGGGAGTAAGGCTTCACACCCTGCCTCCTTCGCTTACTGTAATAATCATGTGACCCAGGGCAAACGCCTCAGCCTGCCCAAACCTCACTTAGTTCATCTGTAAAATGGGCCTAATACCAGCACCTCATTCAGCATTTAGTTCAGTGTCTAATACATATTCAGTACCTAATAAGTGGTAGCAATATCATTAATAAACAAATGTGCACGGCTTAGCAGTTTTGCACACCAAGCACACCAAGGATTCTAGGACATTTATGGATGTAGTTTCTCACTGCACCAGGAAACCGACTCTGGGTGGCTATGGTGAGTGTTTTAAAAGATTCTCGTATTCTGTAGACCAGGGAAAATGGTTCTACATTACGAGCCATTCTCTCTTGGTTCCTGTGTATTTAGACTATGTTGTTTGTTTAAATAGGAGTCAAATTCAGAACATTTCCTTGAAAACACTTTCTGATTACATTATCAGATCAATTCAAAGAAGGTGAGGTGCAGAGACTTGTTGCACACGTAGGAATCATCTGCTTAAAACAGTGGTTCCTCCTGAGTGTACTAAGGGAAAATTTTACTGATAAAATTTAGGCCCCTTTAAAGTTTAAAGTCTCATATCTTTGATTATAGGCTATTATTGCCTGGTAGATTAAAAAAGCTCTCAATGTATAGAGGAAACATCAATGACATGCAAGTATATTTGACTCTACTACATAATGGCCATGCCAGAGACCCTGCAATCACACCTAATATAAATGGCTCACTATGGGCTCACAACTGAAACCAACAAGAGATGCAAACTGATTCTGATTTATTTTTTTTAAAGATTTGATTTATTTACATTTAGAGAGGGGAAGGGAGGGAGAAAGACAGGGAGAGAAACATCCATGTGTGGTTTTCTCTCATGCGCCCCCTACTGGGGACCTGGCCTGCAACCCACGCATGTGCCTTGACTGGGAATTGAACCAGCGACCCTTTTGCTCGTAGGCCGGTGCTCAATCCACTGAGACATACCAACCAGGTCTGATTCTGATTTTAATATTAAAATTTCACAGAACTTTTTGAGCTATTTTATAAATTAATTAATTTCAAAATGGTGAGGCAGTAACGTCAAGGTTTAGCTAATTATGTTTAAATTAAATATAAGCATTTAAAATAATCATTTTAATTAAATATAAGACTCAGGCAAATAATCATTAAAAGTAGACTTGGTAACTTGAGATTTGTCATTTTAAATCACTTGTATCCTCTTTTTAATGAGTTCTTTCCTCTATGAATGAAAGACAAAATATATTTCTCTGAAGTGGTACTTAGTAGAAGACAACCTTTTCTTGGGTCAGGGCTGTCAATTTGATATTAAATCAGTACAAAAAAATTCTCCTTTACTACATCCTCCTAGATGCAAAATTATAATTACTATTTGCTAAACCATTTATAACCTGACTTACATTTTAGTCTTATAAACATCTTAGGAACACCCTAATAATTATAAAGCATTTATTACTGCCAAAGAAAATAGACATATTTTGAAAAAAAGAAAAAAACTTTTTATGGAGGATGGAGGACTTTCTGAGGAAGAAAAAATTTAAATAACTTTGTGATTTAATTTTTAATTAAAATAATTTATTACAACTTCAAGAATAATAAGGAATAAAACTTTGAGTAGCTTAATTTAATATATTATATATATACAAGGTCTGTCTGCAAAAAGTCCTGCCAATGTTAATATAACGAGAATGCTTTGCGTGGTCTCGATGTAACCTAGAAGCCAAGGAGAGTGGATTGGAATCCACATGCGTGAACAATGACGACTTCACTGTACCAGTCAGTGGGGGCAGTAGATGCCATTAAGTGAGCATGTGCACTGTGTGGCCATCACACTCAAAATGACTGAGTGAGTAGAGCAACGAATCTGCATCAAATTTTGCATTAAGCTTGAACATTCATCTGTGGAAACTATTCAGATGATTTGGAAGGCCACACCTATGGGCAACTGGTGACTGGCAAGTTCATCACGACAAAGCACCCATTCATGAATCAACTCTTGTACAGAGTTTTTGGCAAAACATCAAATCACCCAAGTGACTCAGCCCCACTAACAGCCCAGATTTGGTGCCCTGTGACTTCTGGCTTTTCCCAAAACTAAAATCACCTTTGAAAGGGAAGAGATTTCAGAACTTCGATGAGATTCACGAAAATACGATGGAGCAGCTGATGGCAATTGGGAGAACTGTGTGAGGTCCCAAGGTGCCTACTTTGAAGGAGACAGAGGTATCATTGTTCTATGTATAATGTTTCTTGTTTTTGTATCTTCTTCAATAAATGTCTCAATTTTTCATATTACATGGCTAGATATCTCCTAGACAGAACTCACATACTGCAAACTTTGTATTTGTAAAATATACAGATATATTGATATAATCAAGTTTGTATATATGTTTGTATATGTTTTAAAAATAACCATTGGCACCCTGGCCAGGTGGCTTGGTTGGAACATCATCCTATACACCAAAAGGTTGCAGGTTTGATTCCTGGTCAGGGTGCCTATGGGAGGCAACCTATCGATGTTTCTCTCTCATATCAATGTTTCTCTCTCTATCTCTCTCTCTCTTTTCTCTTACCCCCTTTCTCTCTATCTAAAATCAATAAACATATCCTTGGGTGAAGATTTTAAAAAATAAAAATAAATAAAAATAAAAAATAACCATTGGTTAGTTCTTATACTGGAATATTACTCATTTAACATGTACCCTGACACAAGGCAGGTGCTTAATAAATATTTGTAAGTTAAATAAAAATATTGATAAATTTTATTAAACATATTTTAAAAGACCTTCTTTTAAAACTATTACTCTGTCTTGCCTTCTACTTGAACCCACTCAACTAGAATAGCGAACAAAGCCAAAGTGCTTCTACTTATAGATTTGAAGGCAGTATGTTTTCCTGTTAACCTATTGCTTTTCTGTGTCCTGGAATTAGTACAAATGTTAAGAATCTAAAAGTGAGCAGTGCCTTTCAGGCTGGAAGAGGGTGATTTACAGGCAAGATAGCTTGTTTCGTTCCTTGTACTAAAAACCTGCAATTAGTTATTGTCACATTTTTCTTCTGTTGTAAAACTGAACTAATTAAAGGTACAACCCTTAGGGGATGAATTCTATAGTGTAATAAATGTTGAGTGTCCTCTTGAGTTTAGCATTTTAATTATTCATAATTATAATAATTTCTATTTGAGAACTTTAGAACTAATTCTAGTTTATGAAACAAATTCCGAAGCAGAGTAGTTGAGGCTTTGTTTTATCTTATGTTGAGGTCAGCAGGCCTATGAACATGCCAAGAAGTTCTCACAAGCAATGGAGCCCGTTTTCTGGTTAACGGTTGGGCCCTATTGATGTGCTGTGTCCTGATATAACTGAGTGCACTTGTTTCTACTTGTTCTGTGATTTCTCTGGAATTATTTGGGCAATGTTGGGATTATGAAGTGAAGAGGTGACAAGGATTCAAGTGGAAAACTGGAAATAATACAATACAGTGTGAATCAGAGAAGAGATACAACAGATTTGACAGCTGGCTATTAACCAAGTGTATAAATTTTTAAGGTCTTTCCTTTTCTTGAGAGAGGTTGTACATGTGTGTGTGTGTTTGTTTTGCACCGTAAATGTATTTGCATATAAGGGATCCAAACAAAAGACAGATATTCAAGAGGGATAATCTGGTCATTTTGGACTAGGATAATTTTTATGTCTACTATATTTACATATATACTAGTGATAATAATGTATTGGGAAAGAGCTCCTACAATCTATTTAGATGTCATATACATTCTCAATAATAACTTTAAATAATGAAATCCCACTTTTAGAAAGGAGTTTGGCATTGTAAATTTCAGTGCAGTTTGTTTCATTTCCCCCATCTTTTTCTTTTCTTTCTATGCCTCTAATACAACACTTCAGTTTTAGAACCAAATACGTACTCTGCAGCTAGAGAACTACTCAGGTCACCAGGTATATTCAACTTAGGAAGAAGCGCAATTGTTTAATATATTCAAGTAGTAGCAAAGGTAAGAATAATTGATAGGGATAATATCATATGGCTATAAAAGGTCCCTCTGGGAAATGCAATATTAGCATTTTTGAGGAGAGTCATCTAACCACTGTCACCTAAACCTCAGCAGAACTAAGGATCTGCTACAAGAATATTATCTGAAAGAACATGTGGTTAGCTCTCAATTTACAAGTCCCTCTCTAATGAAAGGGAATTAATAGTAATATAATCCAAGGTTTGGCTCAAAGATGAGCACTTGCTCTTCATCAGCAAATTGTTTAATAAAGAGTCTGGAAGTATCATTTTAAAAAATAAAAGGAATGTTCTGATCATCCACAATATATTCCTCCTTCCCAAAACAAAATTTTAACCACAGCTACTGAGGAGCAGAAGGGAAAACAAAAAACAAAAAAACCCTAATTGGAAAATCACTTGACTCTGTCTCTACCTCCAGGTACTAACAAGCAGGAAACAAGCCCCAAAGACAGGCCATAGGTGAGGAGAGGCCATGGAACATCCACCAACCAGATAATCATCGCTGGAATAATTGGGAAGTGTCTGAATGTAGGTATGTGTACTGAAAACTTTTGTGTGCTTTTGCATTTCACTATCCAACTTTCCCCACTCCCATCCATGCTCTACACCTGCCGTCTCATCAGCCCTTTGAAAGACTCCTTGGTGTGCCCTGGTATATGTGCTCACAAGCCCTCGGCCACTCAGAAGCCCCCAGTGGCTCTCCAGCAGGAAGTCCTCCTTATTCTCTTGGACTGTCAAAACGTCCTACCAAATGACTTTAATCTGCCTCCTGTTCTCTAGTCTGTGTTCCCATATAAAACCCTCCCTCCCCACGGACACTGAGCCATACTTCCTGAAAGCAGAAAGTCTTTGTCCTTGCTGTCACCACTGTCTGAAATAACTCCCAATTCCTCTTTGCCGGTTTTAATTCTGGTTTCCCTCCAAGGCCTAAGTCAAGCTCCACCTACACTATAGACTTTTGCTGCTTTCTCCATCCTCATATTTGCTTTTTTTCCCAAAGTTTTGTAGAACATGCAGTTATACCCTTTTTCTGGCACTTGACAACTTGATTCATATATTGCTTTTCCTCTCCTTATGCATATGTCCTGTGTCTGCAGTGTAACTGTTTATTTCTGGAAAGGCAGGACCTGCCACGTTTTTGTATGCCAGGGTAGGGGGAAATGGACATGGAATGAGCTCCTATGATGAAGTGAGGCAACAAAGGATAGTGGGAAAGAACACAGGCTCTGGAGCTGGACTGCCTGAGTTTGATTCCCACTCAGCCAATTGCTGGCTGCGTGCTCTTGGAAAGGTTTAAAAAAAAAACTTTCTGCACCGTAACTTCCACATCTCTAAAATGAGAATAGTAATCCTATCCATCTCATTGAGCTGTTGTAAAGTTTAAATGATCTAATAAATTTTTAAAAGCTTAGAATAGTCTAATACATATAAAACACTAAAAAATCATTACCTAGTTATTACTGTATACACAGTAATGTTCCATCTCAATTTTCTCAATAATGCTATTAAATAGCATCATCCCCCTTCTAAAAGCAGGAACCCTGTGGCCCAGAGAGGGGACGAATATTACTAGCAAGTGAATAAAATGTATTCAATTAACAAAAAAGGGTGAACTATAAAATTTATGTTTTGAAGTTATTTTATTCTATTTGAAATTATTTTGAAGAATTTAGCAAGCGCTCCGTTAAACTTGGCAGACCAGCCTTCTTGGAGTCTCTTCATTTTCTAGGGACTCATCAAGTCTTGTCCGTGCCACTGCCAAAATTCCTTGGCTGCCGTCTCATGTTTGTGCATCTGTAGCACTTAGCACTGTGCTGGGAGGCAGTAGATGATTGATAAATCCTCCATTAAATTAAATTTTGTCACTCTACTGATACATTAAATACACTCTGCCCTCCTAGCCCACCACTGAATTACAGAGTAACTTTAGAAATCCTCTGTAGACCTAAAGAAACTACGTTGAGGTGAACTATTGTCATGGAGTTTGGAAGAACTAACATTTTTGAATGCTTATCTTATTCTAGCTTTTTATTTTTTTACTTTGCAAACATCATTTCATTTAATCCTCAAAATCCCTTATGAAGTAGATATTGTTATCCTCCATCTACTAACAAAAAGCTAAAATGCAAAAAGTTTAACCAACATGTTTTAAAAATCACACAAAAAGAGTTTTTAAGGCAAGTCTAGTGCAAAGACCAAAAAATGATGAAGCAGTAATGGGGGCAAAGTGAGGCCCGGATTCAGTCATGGGGCTGGTCCTCTTGACACTAACTTCAGGTGACTCATGCATATCTTATAACCTCCTCATTCTTCAGTTTCTTTATCTCATATGATGTTATTATAAGTATCAAAATATTCATAAATAGCTTTTAAATTATCATTGATGCTATAAACATAAATTATGGGTCTGATATATATAAACACTGAAACATTTAAGAAGTCCACAAAAGGTCTGAAATCCCCAGTAGGTGATGGGAGGAAGGTGGAAGCAATGAGATGGAGTGCAGACCAAAGACAAAGCAATGCCATGCCTGTAGAAGAATTCTGGGAGCAGACTTAGAGAAGGCTCCTCTAGTACCAGTGCTGATCCAAGGCTGTTCAGTTACCAGTTACTCTTACAATGTGTTATACCATGTTTTAAAATGTAGCTATAATGCCTATAATCTGCAAACCAAGGACTGGATATATAGGACAAAACATTGGCAATCAGGACTGTTGTCGATGGAGCCATATACCTTGTATAAGGCATGGCCTAAAAATATGGAAACACTAATTTAAAAGAGCCTGTGCACCCAGTGTTCACAGCGGCACAATTTACAATAGCCAAG
>PVJD01015443.1:0-24850 GCA_004026545.1 Mormoops blainvillei | reverse complement strand
GATGTAAAGTAACAAGAACTCCCATACATTATTGGTGGGAATGCACAATGTCACAGGCACTTTGGAAAACAGTTTGGCAGTTTCTTAAAAAATTAATATACTCTTCCAATCATTGTTCTTTTCCCCAAGGAATTTAAAACTTATATCCCACAAAATCCTACACAGAGATGTTTGGAGCAGCTTTATTCATAATTGCCAAAACTTAGAAGCTATCAAGATGTCCTTCAGTAGGTGACTGGATAAATAAACTGTGGTACATCCAGACCATGGAATATTATTCAGTGCTAAAAAGAAATGATCTATGAAGCCATGAAAAGACATGGAGAAATGTTTTCCGAAATGAAAGAAGCCAACCTGAAAAGGCTACATAATATGATTTCAGTTACATAACATTCCAAAAAAGGCAAATCTATGTCAACTGTAAAAACATCAGTGGTTGCTAGGGATCAGGAAATGATAGACAACAGAGGATTTTAAGGGCATTGAAAAGACTCTGAAGGATACTATAATTGTAGGTACATGTCATTATACATTTGTTCAAACCTGTGGAATATATAATACCAAGAGCGACCCCCCCATGTGTGAATATGATGTGTCAATGTAGATTCATCAACTATAACAAAGATACTACTCTGGTTAGTGATACTGATAAGTGGGGAGGCTAAGTATGTATGGGGCTAAGGGATCTATGGAAAATCTCTGCAGCTTCTACTCAATTTTGCTGTGAACCTAAAATGATTCTAAAGAAAAAAAGTTCTTTAATTCTTTTTTTAAATAAAGGATACACAAAAGAAATTCAAGCCAGAAAAATGCATTACAAAAGATCAATAATCAATACCAGTACTAATACTTTTTAAATGCAAAGCCAAATAATGTGCCACTTTAGCCTCACAGGCATTTTAAAGGTAAGGGAAAATAAGTGCTCCCATACATTGCTCGTGAGAGTGCCTATTGATGCAATAGTTGGCAAGACAAGTAAGCAACTGATATCAAAAACCTTAAAGAGGTACACATTTCTTTGAACCAGTGACTCTATTTCTAGGAATTTATTCTGAGTAAATAATTATACGTGCATATACAAGGATGTTTATAATAGCAAAACATATACATACACAATAAAGAATGAAAATTAAATAAATCATAGTACACTCACAGCAAAATACTGTGCAATCCTTAAAACTGATGCACTGGAGGAAAAGTTACTTATTGAAAGATATACTAATGTATGTTGAAGATATATAAATAAATGGAAAAATATTATGAACTAAAAGATAAAGTGTTGAGATTATAGGGATTTTCATTTTCTCCTTTGTGCTTGCCTTTGTGTTCGGAATTTTCTGTAATAAGCACGGCCTGCTTTTGAATGAAAATACGTTCATTGTTTGACCCTCTCTCACAAAAACCTATATAATTTTGTAACAACTAAGTATGGTTCCAGGTGGGTACTTGAAATATCAGGGGGATCATTTTGTGAATTATATGATTGTCTAACCACTATGCTGTACACCTGAAACCAACATCAAATAATACTGAAACCCTGGCCAGGGTGGTTCAGTTGGTTGGAACATCATCCCATAAACCCACAGGTTGGATCCCCTGTCAGTGCACGTGCCTAGTCTGGGGATTCAGCCCCCGGTCTGGGTGTGTACCAGAGGCAACTGATGGATGTTTCTCTCTCACATCAGTGTTTCTCTTGCATCAATATTTCTCTTCCTCTTTCTCCCTCCCTTTCCCTCTCTCTAAAATCAGTATGTCTCCAGGTGAGGAATAAATAATAATAATAATATTATTGAATATCAACTGTAACTGAAAAATGAAATTTTAAAAACTTATTGAAAAGAAATAAATTCCCTGCCCTGTGTTAGGCACATTGAATAGACTCTCTGGTCCTCACTATAGCGTAACAAACTCGCTATTATCTCTACTTTCAGTGAGGAAACTGAGGTATAAAGCATTAGTAACTTGCCCAAAACCACTCAAATTCTGTGATAGTTAATTTTGTGTCAACTTAACTGGGCCATGACGTACCCAGATCAAACAGTATTTCTGGGAGTGTGTGTGTGTGTGTGTGTGGCCGTTTCCCCATGAGATTATCATTTGATTGGGTGGACTCAGTAAAGTAAATTCCCCTCTGCAATGTGGGTGGGCATCCTTCAATCCACTGAGGGTCTAACTGGAACAAAAAGTGAAAGAAAGGAGAATTTACCTGCTTCCTGCCTGCCTGCTTCAGCTGGGATATCTGTCTTCTTCTGCCCTTGGACTGGGATGTTCACCATTAACTCTACTGGTTCTCAGGCATTTGGACAAGACTGAAATTATACCACCAGTTTTCCTAAATCTCCAGCTTACAGATGCCAGGTTATGAGCCAATCCTTTATAATAAAGAGTGGGATAAGATAAGATAAGATATGCTCAAGAAACCCAAAATTCTTTAGAAATATTTATGTTAAAAATAGGTTTCTATCACAGGATCTATACAGAGTCACTGTAAGCTTCACAGAATCAAGAGTCAGATGGGGTTATTTCCTCTGAAAACTTAATAAACACAACCATTAAGAAGCAGAGAAAAATCCATCAGAATCCCAAGATGTTAATGGTTTGGCACACTTGAGCAGGCAGTCTTACCACATGCTTTGCTTCTTCAGAAATGCTGACGTGATTATAAGCCTTCTACCTACTACTTCACGGTGTTGTTTCCTACCTACATTTAAAAGCATGGAGGCATCACCAGTCACAAAATTGCCATTTTTAAAAAATTCTCTGGTGCATAAGACTAGTAGTCTGCCCTGGAAGTCTGCTGCAGACAGGGATATCTGTCATAATCTAGGTCAGCCTTCATATTACCAACTTCAGAAGTTTTGGGATTTATCCCAAACCATCTACTTCCCTCAATAATTTCATTAAGGCTTTTTAACTATATATACACACATATATATGTATATGTATTTATATGTGTATATATATACACATATATGTATGTATGTATACACACATATACACTCAACTTTGAAATAATAAGTTCCATAATTTATCACCCTCTGAGAGAGCAGTATTATTTATCCTTAAATAATAAATAAATTTTTTCAAATTGTATAAAAGGTTTCCTTTTGTTCCACTGTAGAAAACATTGGAAGAAAAGTCTATATTCTAGGTTAGCCATTATTTCAAACTTCAACCTTTGCTTTACTCTTTCTCTTTTATCCTCACCCAAGGACATGCTTATTAATTTTTAGAAAGAGGGGAAAGGAGGGAAAGAGAGGGAGAGAAGCATCAATGAGAAAGAGAAACATTGACCCGTTGCCTCTCGTACATGCTCAAACCAGACCAAATCCACAGCCCAGGCATGTGCCCTGAGCAAGAATGGAACCTGTGGTCCTTCAGTGTATGGGATAACATTCCCACCAACTGAGCCACAGAGGCCAGGGCAACCTTCCCTTTACTCTTTCTGAAGTCCTCAATCAAAAGAAAATCTCATTACAAGACACCCTTCCAGGCACACCTTACCTGTTAAATTGCTTAGAGCAAATGGCACATAGATACACGATAGTCAACTTTACATCAAAAAGCCTAAGAAATTGTTACAGGAAAATTTCTAAATGGGAAGGAGGAGGACAAAACAAATATCCCTGGGTGGATTTTCCAAAAATCTTTTAAACTGTTTCCAATCTTTATAAAAGATTATAATAAAGGGATTAACCAAAGAATATCTATGCATAATCCATGGATATGGAGATTGGCTTAGGAAGGGGAGAGAGTGGGGTAGGTAGAGGTGGAGAAAGGGAGAAAAGTCAGGAACAATCGTAATAGTATAAACAATTAAAAAAAACCTTTCTCAAAAATGTCTACCAAATCTAATTGCAAGACACTCTACATTTGAGATGAAGATTTTTCTCTTATTCTAACTTGATGTAAAGAGAGGAACAGAGGAATTAGAAAAATAAAAGTATCTGTAAACTATATGGTAATTCCATATTATATTGAGTCAAATGTTTTAAGGCTGGTTATGGAGAGCCCAGTTTACTTTATTTTACTTAGTGTTTAGAAAGCTCTCCAGGGGCGTCAAACCTTCTGCCCACGGGCCACATGCAGCCCAGGAAGGCTGTGACTGCAGCCCAACCCAAAATCATAAATTTACTTAAAACATTATGAGATTTTTTTTTGTGATTACATGTCTCAATAAATTTAATGTGTGGCACAAGACAACTCTTCTTCCAGTGTGGTGCAGAGACACCAAAAGGTTGGACACCCCTGTGTTAGTAAGGAGTATAATTGTGTCTCATTTATTGTGGATTAGATATGGTATAAAATGTGTGATCATCTGATACTGGAAACTAGGTCCATTGTTAGGAGTCTAACCTTCTTTTTGCTATTATAAAATAAGAATATTTCATTTTTTTTCAGCCTTTCTCCCCATTTTACCATGGCAGCAAACTATATCAGCCATGTCACCTATGCTACTTCTACTTCTATTCTTTCTTTCCAACCCTCAGCCCATAGAGAGAGGAGATTCCACACAAACAAAATCATTTCGCCCTTGTAGAAATCCTCATTAAAAAAAAAGTTAAAGAATTTCCCAAAAAGTGTAAAAAGATACTAACAGCTGCTCTGTTTTGTAATAACACAACACAATAATCTTGTGAAAAAAATTGGGCAAGAGTCCAGGAAGCATCTAGAGTCATTTTTCTATCTGAAGTAAACATCTGTGTTGATGGAAAATTCAGACGTACACACACATCTGTATTTAGATTTCAAACGCAATTCCCAAGTGAAGCATTAGAATTTCACTGGTTTTTATGGGGGGGGAAAAGAATAAAAGGTCTCCTGAGCTTTGTAAAATTTTGTATAACAGCAGCCAAATTCAACTACACAAGGCTTTGCCTTTCATCTGTATGTTTTGGGAAACAATTTTTTTAAATTAAAACTGATTTTTTTTTAGGTTTTTTAATAACCAGAGCTATCTTCAACAGCGCCCCCATCAAGCCTATGATCTTTCTGTGCCATCAATGCCAGCCATCATATTTGTCCATGATGACAGTTTCTTTCCCGGTCTAGTCATTGGTTTTTCCAGTCTAGAGAAGACTTAGTCACCAATTTTGTGTTTATATGTTCTGTTACAGAAACATTCCTGCACACCACAAGCAGCAGGAGCTGTCGCTCATGTGCCACTCTCTCGAAAAAATGCATATTTCTCCCTCCAATTCCCATTCTTCCTTCCAAAGATAGCTCTCAGTGGAAAGATTACTTCACTGTTCTTGTAACATGCACCAGAACAATGCCACTTGCTAAAGGAACCACACCCTACCCTTGTCATCAGAAAAAAAGAGAATACTGGGGAAGCACAAAAATGTTTAAATAACAGATGTGAGACCATCCAGTCTCCTTTCCATGCCAGCCTGCTGAGAGCAGACAACCTTTCTTCTTGGTGTTCCTGATGGTATCACATCAAGTGTCCTTTACAGACAAGTACATGTGCAAAAGAAACTAATGAAATCAAAATGCTTTTCTTGCTGTTTCCCTTCCTTTATTTTTAGTCTCTTTTTGCAAAACCACATTTTTAAAAAGAAAGGGATAAAGAAGAAAGGATAAATGAAGGAGAGGATATTAAGAAGTAAAGGAGTACTATATACCCATCTCCAAGCCTCAGAGGTAAGCACAATTATGCCCATTTCACAAATCAAGAACCTGAGGTTTAGAAGGGGTAAGTGAGGTTTAGAAGGGGTCCATGGCACACAACTAATAATTTACAGAGCCTGATTTCAAACTCACAGACAAGTACCTGGCATTCAGCATTTATATATTGCCAAGTATAATATATGCAGACCTTTTAACAATCAATTGAGATAATATACTGAGTGAAAAGTCCATACTACTAAGATCTTGAAATCTGATAAAGCTAGTATAGTTAAAAGTTCATCTTGGCCAGAAAGCAACCTCAGGAAAGCATTCACAAAATTTCTAGCTTTCAGCAACATAACTTCCTGAGGAAGCCACTATAATAAAATAGCTAGATACCAATGTTTATATAACAAGGCAAAGTATTTTATGAGATTACTGCCTACAAACTAGTAATGGGCTGAGTGACTGTATTATTTTTCTATTGTTGGGGGAACAATTACCACAAACTTAGTAGCTTAAAAAAATACCACATATTTGTAGATCAGAAATCCAGCATGACACGGCCGGCTTCTCTACCCACAATGTTACAAGGCTGAAATCAAGGTGTCAGCTACTTAGTCTGGAACTCTAGGGGAAAACCCACTTCCAAGCTCTTTTTTGTTGTTGGTGGAATTCAATTCCTCAAGGTGATAGGACTGAAGTCTCATTTTCTAGGTAGCTGCTGCCAACCGGAGAAAACATTCTGGATTTAAAGGGTTTATGTGAGCTATATATGGTATCAGATGGGTACTTATTAGATTTTTTGGGGTGAACACTTTATAAGTTATATAAATGTCTAATTACTAGGCTGTATACCTGAAATGGCTATAATGTTGTATGTCAACTGTAGTTGAAAAATCTATAAAAAATAGATAAAGGGGTTATGTGGTTAGGTCAGGTGCACCTGGATAATCTCCCTTCCTAAAGTCAACTGTACCATATAACATAACCTAGCCATAAGAGTAAAATCCATCATGCTCCCAGTCTGGAGGATTAGGCAGAACATGTATATCGGAGGGGAGAGAAGGAAATCTCGGGGCCATCGTAGAATCCGGGAAGGAAGTGACACCAACTGAAAATAGGATAGAATGCCTACCCTGCCCCCACTTATAGGGGATACATTTCAAGACCCTCAGTGGATACCTGAAATGGCAGATAGTACCAAGCCTTATATGTGCTCTTTTTTCCTATACGCACATAGCTATGATAAAGTTTAATGTGTACATTAGGTATAATAAGAGATTAACAGTATAACAATAAAATAGAACAATTATACCAATGTAATGTAATAAAATATATGTGAATGTGGTCTCCTTGCTCTTTCTGTCAAAACATCGCATTGTACCATACTCGCCCTTGCTGTGATGTTGTGAGATGGAGCCAGTGTCTATGTGATGCGAGGCGAACAGGCTGGACAGAAGGATGACTAATGTCCCAGGCAGGACGGAGGAGGGTGGCTCGCGATTTCATCGTGCTAGTCAGAACATTGCAGAATTTAAAACTTCTAAATTATTTCTGGAATTTTCCATTTAATATCTTTGGGCCACAATTGACCGTGGGTAAATAAAACCACAGAGAGCAAAACTGCACATAATGGGAGACTACTTACTGTATATGTTGAACAAAAGAAGCCAAATGCAAAAGAGTACATGCTATTTGATTCCACTTATATGAAGTTCAAAATAGGCAAAACTATTTAGTGCTGTCAGGAATCATAATAGTGGTGACCTTTAGGGTCAAGGAGCAATAGAAATAATAAGCATACAGGAAAAAAGGGATCTCTTCATTCAAAAAGTACAGACTGAACACCTACCAGATACTATGAAAAGGGGATTCCACAGCAATTGAGACAAAGCCTCTGTCCCCATGGAGTTTAAAAATCTGTCCAGGAACATAGGAAGTATTCAATAAACATCTGTCATAAATTGTGATAAACATTATACTTGGAAAGTAGGAGATACTCTGAGAGCACATAGCAGAAGGACCTAAACTAGTATAGAGAGTCAAAAAGTTGAGGCCTGAAAGAATTTAGGCAGGCAAAGAGATGCCCTTTGACTTAGTGACATTCATTAACTGTGGAGTGGTCATTACTTACCTGTAAGGCGTGACTATAGAAAGGCCATGTGCCCGCCGTCTCCATCTTTGTGAGAATGGCCCCTGGAACAATGGAGACACCAGTCTTACTCTAAACTGCAACTTCTTCAATTCTATGACTTATCAGTTCTGGACATTCTCCCACAAAATGAGTATCAGCAAGCTGAAGAAGGACTGGAAGGTAACTGCCACAATCACGCAAGAGCTTGAATCCACGTGAAAGGAGTATAGCAGATGGCACAGCGGCTTCACGGTCAGGCTCTGGAATCAGACTGCTGGGGTTGGGGGGAATCTTGACTCCGCCACCTGCTGGGTGTCCTGAGTCACTAGCCTTCTCTAAGCCCCAGTTTCTTCATCTCTAAAATAGGGGCAATATGCTGTAGTGCTGGGAAGTCATTAAAGGGTAGCTTCTTTTAATAAAAAAGAGAGGACTATACAAATGTCTTCAGGTGGAAGATGCATTAGACTTATTCTGCATTGGGACAGTACTGATAGATTTTGAATGCACATGTGGAAGAAGTCACCTCGTGCCACTCTCTCATGTTCTCCAGCCATGCTTAATTAATTGCCAGTGCCCCAACACAATAAGCCTCTTAAATGCCTGTGCATTTGTCTGTCTCTTTCCTTTCCTCTGTCATGTCCCACCCATTCTTGTTTCCTTGTTTGTTTGCTTCTACTCCCCCTCCAAGTCTCAACTCACACATTGCCTCAGTGGGGATTTTCCTGCCTGCACAAGACAGAATTGGGTGATCACTTGTCCATGATCTCATAGCATTGTGAATATCCCTAAAGTAACATGCCATGTTATACAAAACTGCTTATTCATACATTCATCTCCTCTCTGTATTGAGCCTCCTGAAGGATGAGATCATACACAGCACTTGGCACACAGTAGGCAGCAAAAATGCTCACTGAATAATGATAGAGGAACTGAATAAATGAATACTGAAATCTTAAAAGGCAACGAATTCCTGCCACCAAAAGTATTTAAACAAAGACTAGACAATTATCCAGCTGAGATGTACAGAGGATGGAAGATGCTGAACTAGCCGACGACCAAATGAGACCCTCCAAGCCCAGGAGTCCTTGTGGTTCAGTGAATTAAAATAGCAATCCAAAGGCACAGAGAAGGGAAGGCTGTGTGTTGAGAAACTAGCAAGCAGTTCAGTTTTCCGGGGCAAGAGAAGATAGGCTGATCATCAGGATTCCGTCAAGAAAGAGATGACACACCCAAAAAGTAAAGAAAATCATTGTTAAAATGTACTATTTAAGAGGAGTAGGCAAGGCTCTGGCCAGAAGGCTCAGTTGGTAATGGCATCATCCCACACACCAAAAGGCTGCAGGATCCATCCCTGCTTAGGGCACATGCCTAGGTTGAGGGTTTGATCCCCAGTCAGAGCGCATACAGGGGGCACCTATCAATGTTTCTCTCTCATATTCTCTCCCTCTCTCTCTCTCCTCCCCGCTCCTTCCTTTCTCTCTAAAAAGCAACAAAAATGTCCTCAGGTGTGGATTTAAAAAAAACAAAAGAGGAGTGGGCAAGGTAAAGCACCCATCATGGGATGATAAAGCCTACAGAGCCTAGCAATAGCAGGCAGCCATTTCCATGGGTGGTTCTGCAGTGCAAATGGAAGGAAGTAGAACTCAAGAACCCCATGAAAGGATGGCATGATATGAGTTGTGGTCTAGCTAGAGGAATGGGCTTAGTCACTGCCTCAGTCAAGGATCTACAGGAAAAGGACGGAGGGGAATAAATATCCAGGAATCCCTTCTCCCTCTGCTCTCACCCTCTGATAGGCTGCCAGTGCCTGCCCGTCGCCAAACCCATTGAAAAGCCAGAGAGCAAGGGAGCCTGGGTGGGGTGGGTAGTCTGCAGAAGACCCTCTTCTGAACCCCAGAGCAGGGCCGAAAAACAGTGGCAGACCAATGGCATGAACATTATCTGGAGAGCCCCCAAGAGCTGCCACAGAGTTTAGGGCATGAGGGTGATCTGATCTGGGCCTTGCCTGAGCATGATTAATTTGGTGGCTGTAATCAGAATGAGCTCTGAGCGGAGACAGGGAAATGGAAGCAGTAAAATAAACTGGGGAACCATTGAAATGCCTCAAGCAAGAGGGGAGGAGCCTCAGCCAGGGCGCACTCTCATGATTCCTGTCAGCCACTTGGGAGGCTCCCGATTCTCCAATAGATTGCCCAATCACGGAGCTACTTACCCTCCGTGTAAGAAGTCCATCAAGTCGCAACGATGGAGAAGAAAGGTCTCCAAACTGAGAAAACGATTCTGTTGTGTGCCTTGGAGTCTCCTCCTGATGTTCATGTTACCTCTTTTCCTTTGTGTCTAAAATTACACTGAGCAGGGTCAGAGACAAGTAGCTGCTGCAAATGAAGGTCACATGTAGAACCCAGGGAAGTAATTGAGCTTCTTTCCATAAAAAGCCCAAAAATGAAGAGATCCAAGGGGTGGGGGATGGTGGGGGGTGGGAAGCCCTGCTTGATTATCAGTAACCACTTCCCCAAGATGCTGACATCTTAATGCTTCTCTGGCTACCCCACCCCATTCTCACACAGTAACCAAATCCATCCTTGCTTCCAAACTGTCTTCCTTGGGTCCCATCACAAAAGGCACTTATGCTCAACTATTACATTCAAAGACAATCTAACAGCCTTATCAGCAGCTGGATCAGCACAGAGATGACTAGCAGAAGCCTGTATTTGCTCTGGGAAGCCTTCTCTTTCCGCAGAAGCAGGGTCAGCTTCCTTCTCCCATTCCCACTACACCTCACCTCTGTCACATCAGGTCTGCCACCCTGCCCTGGTGTGCCCATGCACAGAGCGGCCCCCTGATACTTTCCTTTACCAGGTAACTATTTCTTCTTTTCTGTTCTGAATGAGATCTTTTTTTAAAAAATTAGTATTATTATGCATAGTTTCTTGAAATAAAAAGAGCAGCTACTGATCTCTTTTTTTAATCCCCACCTGAGGGGTCTTTTAAATTATTAATTTGAGAGAGAGAGGGGAAGGGGGAGGAGGGGAAGAGAGAGAGGTGAGAGGGAAACACCAGTGGGCTGCCTCCCCCACACGCCCCAACTGGGTTGCACACGAGGTTAGGCACCCTGACGGGGAATCGAACTCGAAAACTTTTTGTGTATGGGACAGTGCTCCAACTAACTGAGCCACCCGGCCAGGACAAGCACCTACTGTTTGAGTCCTCAGCTGTTTTCTGATATACTATGCAACCAGGTCTCACTGGATAGGGACTTACTTCTTTTCTCCACAGCCTCATTAGAAACTCAGCTCCACTAAGAGGATTACTTACAACATGGTACCTCTGAGCATGCAAACAGCCTGTAAAGATTTATCTCCCAACAAACTCCACCGGTCTGTTCAAAATCAAGGCATAAAAGGAAAGAACAACTGAAAAAGAGAAAGGCTGAGTTACCACACACTTAGAAGCTCTTCCCCGCCTTGCAGCCCTACCAGATATCATCAGCAACATGAATCAACGAATCCTGATGAATAGCTTCTATTTTCAGACTGATGAAGGGTAAAAATGACACAAAGCAGCAACCCCGCAGGTTGTGAGTACACTGCCCCCACTCCCTCGCACACTCATTCTCTCTAGCCTGTTTGAAAGCAGCCCTCTTTTCATGATTAGAAGCTCCATTCAAACTGCCATTATTCCAACAAATAAAGCGTTCAGGAGAATCTTCCCCACTTCCCCGTCCCCCCAGGATGTCCATTCCCAAGGACAGCAGGAACACCAGGTGGTCAATCCACAGGCTGTTGCTTAGACTCAGGGCTGTGGCGGGGACAGTGAGATGCTCCTCAGTGGAAAATAACACCACCAGTTAAAGGCCAAAATGGCAAGAAACCACTTGGAAACCAAATGTGCCCCTAAAACAGTAAATAACATTGCATGGATTTAGCAACTCACTCCGTTGATGAGTCCAGCACACAATTATTTATCTTGCTACAAATTTGTTTTTCATTCTGACGTCTTTTTAAAAATGAACTTTTTTAATGACAGGAAAACACTTTCTCTGATCCTTCTAATATTTGTACCCAGGTTTGTTTTCTAAATTAGGAACTGCACGAAGTACTCCAGTCATTTTCCTGATGAAATATCTTTCATTTGACTATGCTGCTAAATAGACACGTAGCTGTCCTCCCTGTGGAGCCCGGTGCAGAAGAAGGGAGGTGCGACCCAAAGACAACCAAGGGATGGAGGTTCCCTCCGTATGGGTGGGAGAATTGCCAGAGGCAGGAGGCAGGTGGCTGGGGCCGTGGGAATCTGCACGCTACTACAGTCATTGAGGCAACTGCTCTTACTCTGATCTTCTGAGGGCTGGCTCCTGGCTGTTGGCTCAAAGAAAGACACCCACTTTCCCAAACCTCATGGATTAGCTCCTACCTTTATATCTTATTTTCTTTAACAAAAAGGAAATGAATCAGTATTGGAAATCTCTGAGAATCAGGCAAAGGGAGTAAACAGCTTCTTCCTCCCATGGGTGGAACTGAAGTTCTTCAAGTGCAGAAGCATAATGTAAGTGGTCCATTGTGAACTACTAATGTTCTAAAATAGGCCAGTCAGAGGAGCGTTGGGCTTCTTTTCAAATCAGACCTTCGCTGAGCTAAGAAGTAGGAGACTACGAGGGTCTGGACTTTTTTTAATTCTTTAATAGAACATTGTTTGACTTTTGTTTTCATTTTTTTCAAAGAAACATTATTCTTTTGGCTGTGATAGTAAATGCTTCATTTGACCAGCCTGCATCAATCAATTCAGTTTATCACCATAAACAGTGTCTGGCTTTTGTCATTAGAATGACTTATTCAAGTGCACAGTACTCAAAGATGTTGTTCTCAAAGCATTCTAAGTAAGATTCTTTCATTTTTCATTCAAGTAAACACATCTTAACTTCTATGGGTCTGGCCCTGGCTGGTGTGGCTCGGGTAGTTGTTAGATTCCCAGTGAGGGCACATGCCTGGGTTGCAGGCTCTGTCTTTAGTCAGGGTGTCCATGGAAGGAAGCTGGTTGATACTTCTCTGTCATATAGATAGCTTCTCTCCCTCTCTTTCTAACTCCTTTCCCCTCTCTCTCTAGAATGAATGAATGAATGAATGAATGAATGAATGAATGAACTTCCTTCTATGGGTCTGACATGGACAAAGGAGTTATCTTAGAGTCATTTTCCAAGTAGAGCCTGTAATAACCCGATATTCTTACTCTACCAACTAATAATGGCATGTGCTTGAGAAGTAGCTGGCCAGGGTGTCACCAACATAATCTACACATCTGAAGTAAGAAAAGCTAACTGGCCCTGAGGCAGAGGGGAGCAGCTGTATAGCCCAGTAGGAATGCACACTGACTGAAGTTTTCCTGGGTTCAGTTCTCACATCTGCACCTTGCTCGGTCAACTAGGGCAAACAATTTAACCTCAGAAGCAATAAATACAGAGGACTTAGGTAAGGACTTAACAATAGCAAGTAATATACTAATTTTTAGTTATCATTATTAAGATCCTGACTTTAACATGGCTCTAAGCCACCACCAAGAGGCATGACCAGGGACCCACTGCCTAGCCTTCCTCCTACTGAGGTCGCTGAGTCAGTCCCTGTGTTGCTCACCAGCCACTGCTAATGCTGCCCTATTTTGCTGGTAATGCCATCACAGTCACATTATCTCCCTTCCCCAGTGCCCTCGCCAGCTCTCAGTGTTGCCCCTCAGTGTCCTGGGTTGGTCCTGTTGCCTTCTCAACTATAAGAGAAAATTCCCTTTCCATCATTATTGCATCTCTTTATCAGATGGCTCAGTGTGATCTTGTTCTCTCTATTTTTTTAAAGAGATTTCCCATAATGAATAGCTGCGCCTTCTTAGTTCCCTACAGGACTGTCTTCCCCTGGTCTAGGTCAGAAAACATTTGAGAAGCAGCTCAAATAAGCTTCTCAAAAAGTCCCTTCCTGCTGATTATAAATTAATGTTCCAGGGACATAGTTAAGATAGCTTCATCTCTCCCTAGGTCTCAGTATCATTATGTTTCATGGATGTCCCTCCCACACCCCAGAGCAACACACACACAGCCTTGCACAATGCCTTACTGGAGAACTTTAATCGCCTTGTCATCAGGATTGATCAACATTCTAAATTCCCTTTACCATACTCCCAGGACTCCTGTCAAGTTCATGTGTAAATAGAGATCTGAAGCCTGTTTTGGACATGCTAAGGCTCTTGAGATTAGTATTATAGACTAACCCTTTTCTAGGGCGACCTACAAGATTTCCTTGACTTTGTACTTTTCCTGATGTTTCCATGTTAGCATTTCTTAAATTGTGGTCAAGAACCATTGACATCAGTGCCACTGGGGCAAGCTTGTTAAAAACCCAGATTCTCCACATTAGCTGAGTGATAATCTCTGGGATTTAGGCTCAAATTTTGAATTTTGATCAGTTATTCTTCCTATGAATATTTGAGAACCACTGTTCTACATCATTTGAAATCTACATTGTTTTGAAACAAGCACTAACTGCATTAATAAGCATTATGTGCCTATCTGACTAAATTATTGATAGCTATTACAGCGACCTTTAACATAAAATCTTGTATACCATCCTTTATTATTTAAAATATGCTCTTGTTATTACTAAGATGAAGAATGTCTGCAAGGTAGGGCAGACAACCTCGGGTCTCAGAAACCAATGAAAGCAAGTCAATTTTCCTCTTTTAAGATCAAAGATTGGAAGAGATATACATCTGAAGGCCAACAGCCCTATAGGAGTATCCTAGTGGTTAGTGCACAAGCCTTGTAGTCAGCAAGACTAGGGCTCTTATCCCAGGATGGACACTAATTAGCTGTATGACCTTCAATTTCTTAACCAATCTGTGTCTTGATTTTCTCACCTGCAAGATTTAGATGCTAATGCTGACCTCATAGATTTGTTGTAAAGACTGAGAAAAATGTAAGTAAGGCATTGAGTACAGTACATAGTAAGCATGTTTTAAAAAGCTATTATTCCCAGATGAGAATCATTCCTGATAAATTCTCAGATAAACCAAACAGCTCTCACGTGAACAAAATCTTCAAGGTGATTCATGAGTTACTGGCCAGACACCATCTGCCTTCTTTTCAGATACCTGGATACCTCAGCAGTGCGATCTGCAAAGCACCACCGAGCGAGGCAATGTAGGTCAAAACAAACAGAAGTCCTACCAGACAACTCCAGCCCTAGGGAAGAGTCTAAGGCCAGGCTGGCAAAACTGAAGTATGATATGGAGCCTCCAAAAGTGGAACAGATTCACTCAATAAATAGTTACAGGACATATGTGCCAGGCACTGTTCAAAGCCAAGAGCATGGACAAAATGAACAAAAACTCTTCCCTGTGGAGCTTACACGCTAGTGCAGGGGAACAGACAATAAACACCTGAATTAATAAAATATAAAATATATACTACTCCTGCTAGTTAAATGTGCTATAGAGAAAAATTAAGCCAAGAATGGGAACAAACAGCTAGAGTGGATAATGGTTTGTCAAGATAAAGCAGAAAGACCCACACATTACTCCACCAACCCTGTCTCCACTTGCCCTAGCTCCACGGGTGAAAATGGGTGACCACACCATCAATTAATGGTCAGCAACTATTTCTTGAACAAATGAACAACGTACCTCAATAGGAAACCAAAATCTTAAAAAATTAATCAACCTTTACACACCTGTTTTAACCAGGTAGTATTAGTTTCTGGTACATTTAAGCAATAAATAGTGGTTGTGTAAATCAATGGCTCAGCAAACAAGTGAAAGGACTATAGCCTGTCAGGAAGAATGATTACGACTTCATCTACAAGGCCAGGTCTCTCTCTATAATGATGGCAACCTCTATGATGAGAATAATAACACAGGCCTGATTGCTCACCTCCTCCTAAGCACTTTATGTGGGTTATCATTTGAACCTTTCAACAATATTGGAGAGTCAAGGGAAGAATTGCCCTGTAAAGGACCTGTTGAAGCCTTCCGGGTTGAGTAGCACCCTTCCCTGTTAAGAAGTGCATCCCTATCAGCCAATAGTTGAGTAATGAGTACACTTCAGAGCAGCAATTCTGATTACCAATCAAGCAGATGCTTTTCAAATTGTCACAAACAGATGTTCACATCTTTCCACCCAGCTGCCAGTCTCTTCTTGACAAAGCACTGTTTCTGATAAACCTGGTGTCCATGCCCAGAACTTTTTAACGTTTTTCCCCTTTCAGTCTTTCTATTAGTGTTACCCAGAACTCACTGTGTCCAAAACTGTAGGTGCAATAAGAAGCACCTGCCACCCTGGCTGGGTGGGTCAGTTGGTTGGCGTGTTATCCTGTACACCAAAGGGTCATGGATTCTATTCCCAGTCAGGGCACAGGCCTGGGTTGTGGGTTTGGTCCCTGGTCGGGCACGAATGGAAGGCAACCGATTGATGTGTGTGTGTGTGGGTGTGTGGGTGTGTGGGTGTGTGTGTGTGTGTGTCTCCCTCTTCCTCTTCCTCTCTCTCCCCCTTTTCTTCTCTCAAAATTCAGTAATAAATATATATGAGGTATGAAAAAGTCCAACCATTGTTAATCTAATGAGAACAGTTTGCTGACATGGATGTAAGCTGGCAGCCAAGGAGAGTGGACTGGAATGTGCATTTGTGAACAATGATGACTTCACTGTACTGGTCAGTAGGAGTGGTAAACAATGTTGAGTGAACATGTGTACTGTGTGGCTGTAGCATTCAAAATGACTGAGCGAGTAGAGCAACGAATCCGCATCAAACTTTGCATTAAACTTGAACATTCGACTGCGGA
The DNA here is from genome assembly GCA_004026545.1 of Mormoops blainvillei. NCBI lineage: Eukaryota > Metazoa > Chordata > Mammalia > Chiroptera > Mormoopidae > Mormoops > Mormoops blainvillei. The sequence continues at coordinate 8,287 of PVJD01015443.1, read as the reverse complement.
AACCATTCAGATGACTCAGAAGGCTGCAGCTATGTGCAACTGGTGATTGGCAGCTCATCACGACAACGTACCTGCTCATGCATCAAGTCTTATGCAGAGTTTTTTGGCAAAACATTAAATCACCCAGGTAACTCAGCCCCCTATAGCCCAGATTTGGCACTTTGTGACTTCTGGCTTTTCCAAAACTCAAATCACCTTTGAAAGAGAGGAGATTTCAGACCATTGATGAGTTTCAGGAAAATAGGACAGGGCAGCTGATAGTGACTGGAAGAGCTGTGTGAGGTCCCAAGGTGCCTACTTTTCAGGGGACTGAGGCATCATTGTCCTATGTACAATGTTTCTTGTACCTTGTATCCTCTTCAATAAATGTCTATTTTTCATAGTGCATGGCTGAATACTTTCTGGACAGATGTATATCTCCTTGGTTGAAGATTTTAAAAAAAATTTTAAAAAGACACCTGCCCTCCAGGAATTTACAAGCAGACCCAGAAAGAAGGCACAACCTTTTGAAGTGAAAGTCTCTACTTTGTTTCTATGTACTTACCATAGGGTATAAACAACAGGCGCAAAGAGGGAATTAAAGACTTTGATTTATACATTTGGAGGCTAGTTTTGATTTCCAGTGTGGAGAGCCATTGGAAAGAATGACGACAGAAAGAGGTACCTATGGGTCAGAATGGGCAGCTACACATCTCTAGAAGAAATAGGTGGAACTGGCTCTGGCTACACAGAGCACCACAAAAAGGGCCACAGCGTGAGCTCCATCAGCAGCTGCCTGCCAAGGGAAAGCCAGTCACAGCCACGGCCTGTAGAGCCCACACCTGCCCTGCTGGGTCCCACTGTGAAGATTTAAGAGCTGAAAATCAGAGCTGATTTACAGGAGGTCACAGTTACTGAAAACCCAAACCATGATTAAGAAAATGAGGGTTGGATTTACCAAGAAAAACAAATTTCCTCAACGGTAATGCTGTGACCAGTTCTGGGAACAAACAGTGCCTATTTCATACTTTTTTCCAGTGTTTTCAAAGGGAACAGGCAGCAGTCAGAGAGCAAGCGAAGACATAGAGGAACAAGAGCCAGAGGGAGGGCCCTCGGGGGCCGGCGCCAGGTGTGGTCCAAGCGCGAAGGCTAATCTGGTCATGTTGCACCTCTGCTTAAACCTGGCGGCGACCTACCTCCCATTCTTGTTTAAATAAAGCGCAAGCTTCTTCACCTGGCCCGTAAAGACTTGCAAAATCTGGGCCTCTCCTTGGCTTCCTCTCATCATTTGCCTCTTCCCTTCATCTATTCTGACCTTCTCTCAGGGCCTCACAGGTGCTCGATTTCCTGTAGCCATTGGGTCACTGCATGGCACACACATCCCTGTCTCCTCCCCACCTTTGTCTGACTGACCCCTGCACATTTCTTCAGCTCTCGGCTTAAACAACATTTCCTCAAAGAGGCTTTCCTGCCCCGCTCTCAGTTACGCCCCCTGGCTCCATTCTCATAACTTCCCTATATTTTCTCTCTCTGCATACTTATCAGCTTTGTAATTAGTATTAATTTATCAGCCATCCCTGCTAAATAGTAAACTTCCTGAGTGTAGGTGCTCATAAAACACCTGTTAAGTCAATCAGTTGATTGGATCAAATGAAAATTTATTTTGCGATTCTAGATCCTTCTTTCTCCTTGAATTCTAAATCCCAAGAAAAAGAACAATAGGCAGCATCGCAATAGAGAGCATAAAGGACAATTCCTGCCTGTGGTGGCCCAGCAGCTAGTCTGTATGACCCTCCCACACCTTTCCTCATTAGCATGCCCCCCCCCAAAGTGATGTTCTATGTAACTACTCTCTCTCCCTTCTTCTCTCTAAAAATCAATAAACATAACCTCAGGTGAGGGTTAATAACTAAAAACAAAAATACAAAGAACAAAATAAACAAACAAAATAGCAACAGACTCACAGGTATGGAGAATAAACTGATGGTTGCCAGCGGAGACGAGGCTTAGGGGACTGAGTGAAAAAGGTGAAGGGACTAGGAAGGACAAATGAGTAGTTACAAAATAGTCACAGGGATGTACAGTACAGTGTAGGGAATATACCATAGTCAATAATATTATAATAACTGTGAATGGTGCCAGGCGGGTACTGGAAATATCAATGTATGATTGACCACTATGCTGTACAACGGAAACTAATACAAAAATAATATTGAATGAGATTTTAATTTAAAAAATAATACAGAAAAATGAGGACTCCCGCCCCTTAAAAAAGAAAGAAATTAAGGAGAAAGTGTAAGGAAGATTAACTGGAGAGGAGAAACAGCAAGGCAGGCATTAGATTACAGGATAGTTAACAAGGTTATGTGCTTTCCTGTAGGCGGTTATTTCAAAGGTGCTTTAACCTAGATGCGCGAGAACAATGGACAGAGCTGACTTAAAACCTTTCACTAAGAAGCTATAGGCCTGGAGCATGACTACCCACCAGGACCTGTCCTCTTAGGAATTCATGATCAGATGACCCATAAGGTTACTTTCCATAAAACTTTTTTGTTGGTTTTTGTCTGCACAGTTTTGCCAGGTATAGTCTTTTTTTATTATTAAGTCATTTTTATTGTTATTCTATTAAAGTTGTCCCAGTTTTTCTTGCTTTGTCCTCCTCCACCAACACCACCCCCTACTCCCTCAGTCAATTCCCACACTGTTGTCCATGTCCATGGGTCATTCACACATGTTTTTTATCTAGTCCCCTCCCTTTCTTTCTCCAGGTACACTCTTAAACAGATATACAGGGGTGGACAAAAGTAAGTTTACAGTTTAATACAAATAAATAATACAATAATTAATAAATAATAATACAAGAACAAACTCTGTGTTTTGCATACTCACAGCTATAAACCTGCTTTTGCCCACCCCCATATAACTGTTTTGCTCAGTTTTAACATTTGCATAAATGAAATATGTAAAGCAAATGTTATATCTCTTCTGTGAAAAAAAAGGCTTAGAAGAGATGCTAAAGTTTGCACTGAGTTTTTTTAGGGGGGAAAAAGAGGTTTTTAACCATTATCATATTTCCCATTTGTTGAGAACCAATTATGTGCCAAGCGCTGTACTAGTTATATTACATGTCTTTCTTCTAATCTTCACAATCATCCTTCAAAGAACCTGAGGCTCAGGGAAGTGCAGGAACTTTCCCAAATTGACAGCTAGAAAGTGAAAGAGTTGTGATAACAATTCAGGTTGACTCCAAGGCCCCTTGACTTTCTACTACACCTCAAATCAAGGAAATAATTATCACCACCTCCTCACTTTTACCAGAGCGATCAATAAGCACGCTATTCATTGACAGACTCTCATATCACTTTGAAATTTCCAGCACATTCAACAATTTATAAGAAAGGAGAAGTTTTTCTGGAATAATCAGAGAATGATATGCAATTGGGTGTACAAAGCTGTTAGGGAACTTTTTCTGCCCAAGAGCAGTGTTCAGTCCAACTCAAAGGTACTAACCGGGAAGCAGAATAAACTCTGGGCATTTTGATGGTGTTTTCTCTTAGGAGAATCTGACTTCTGTTTAATAGAATAGGAAAACAGAGCACTGAGCAGACTGCCACATGGCGTCTCATCTTAACAGGCTTTCCAGCTGAGCTCCTTTAAGTTTCTGTCTGCCTGAAAGATCCCCTGGCCCTTCTTAACTGCAAGGGCTGCACCCAGTGTGGACAGTGGATTACCAACCCTCGTTAAAGAGTACTTAGGGCCGCGCTGGCCACAACATCCGCATGCTTCCAGGCAATTGTGAAGGATCCGAGAATTAATTAATAGACACCAATGGGAATTGTATGCTTGCAATGAGGGCACACGAATATCACAAAGGCTGGAAGCAGATGCAGCACAACCACAAACCTCACCCTTCCTGGAACTCCAGCTGCTAGGAGGAGCAGTGAGAACTTGGATCGGCTAACCTTTCGGAGACTAATTTCTCATCTGTAATTGAGAAGAATAATCGTTGCACTACTCATTGTGGAGGTACTTGTGAAGCTCAGATGAAGAATTTGTAACGTGAAAGCTCCATGAAGACTGTAACTAGATTGAATGCCCCCCTCGAGTATTCCCATAGCAACCTCTGCTCCCCCAACAAGCAGTCATCATATTTTACAGTTATTACTTCTTTGTCTGTCTTCCTTATCCAGGCCATGCATAGCATAAGGACAGAGACTGTTGTTGCCTAACACTGTATCCTAGTCTCTATCACAGTGTTAGGCCTGTGGTTGGTCCTTAATAAATATTTGTGAAATGAAGGCATAGATGATGAATACTGTCCTATATAGTGTTCATTTCTTTTGTGAAAATTTCATGAAATGGGAAAAATAAATCTCACTGTCTTAATTTATGTCAGATATTGGCAACTTTGTTTCACTTTGTAAATGTTTTTTTCAGACTCAGTGGTACCTTCCTCCTGAAACAAAGTGCTCAAGAAGTATACAGTCCAAAGAAAATAAGACACATACAAATGAAAAATTAAAATACAACAAACCCAGTAAATACCATTTCTAATAAGTTCTTTTTATTTTAACTTTTTCAAAGAATTGACCTCTGGGGTAATTCCCAACATCTTAAAACTGCAATTTTTTATAGTTTGTGGACGATGGGCTGCTTATCATGACCAGATGGACTATTTAAAATATGAACTCAATTGCGTAAAATCCCAGACTTTCCCTGGTGGAGGAGTGACTGTTTCCTGAGAGCCCCGAGGACCAGAAGTACACGTTACATGTGGGACACTGTTGGAGGAGGAGGCAGAGGTGGATCCGAGGATGCTCTTATATATCCCAGTGAAACATTTTGCGGAAATAAGGAATCAGACTCAAAATTTAAAGATAGGTTTTATCCTTTACTAAGATCTGCACACAGTGAGAAGAAACTGGAAAGCAAACATATAGCACAGGTTTAATGCCCAAATGTTTTTGGTACCTTGAAATTACAAATGTCCTTTTCTCCGCTTTTATGTAGAACACATAGAAGACTAACCTCATAACTTGAACAAACCATCAAGGATTTCTTCTGAAAGTAATTTTTTTCTGTACTAGGTCTACAGGGGAGACATGAAGGCAGGGGCATCACATGACACAGGGAAGCTTGGGACATTTATAGCAAGTATTGAATGAAGTGTTTATCACTATTGAGAAGGGGAGTCTGGAGAAGGTGAAAGAGTGAAAGCAATAAGCTGGGAGGGCTAATGAAAAAAAGGCTTCTTATTCTAAGAGCAGCAATTGATCAACTGGTGAGTTCTTTAATAATAAAGTTTGAAAAGAGGGATTGTAGAGTTCCTTAATTGTTTCTAATGCTTACCTTAGAGAAAACAATCAAATTACGATAAATAAAAGTCTCCCTGTATTCATTATCCAACAAATAATTCTGAGATTGAAGCTCAATATGATTTATCTGCTAAGAGTTCAAGCAAAAACGGAGAAGAACTCACGGACATGGACAACAGTATGGTGATTGTGGGGGGTGGGAGAGTGGAAGTAGAAGAGGGTATGGGGGGATAAGTGGTAATGGAAAAAATACAATAATAATGAAAGAGTCACTACTCCAGCCCTAGACTGCTGACCTCCTGGCTTATGTGAGAAACAACCACTTCTACCTTGATGAAACCACTATTATTTAGAGGTTTTCTGTTATTGCTGAGCCTAAGCCTCATTGACACAGAGAAGGTTTGTATTCAGGGTAAAAAAGAAACAGCTCCCAACTCTAAGAAGTTTCATAAACTTGAGAAGAATATGAGTGGTGTATGCATAAATTTAAACTTGTACAAAGTATTAAATTATAAATGTCATAAGATCAAAATATGATCATTGAAGATGGTAACAATTTTTAAAAAGGTAAATTACTTCTCTTAGAAAAGAATTAGTGAAAGAATTATGGTTAAGGTGACACTTGAGATTGACCCTAAAATAAGAATAGAATTTTGATATATGAAAATGGTGAGAAAGACAAAACAGGCAGAAGGAATATCATTACAAAGACATGAAAGTAAAAAAGACCATGGACTGCATTCTAGGAAGGTTAGGTGATTCAGTTTAACCAGAGCACAGGCTGTAGATAGTAATGCCACTACTGATGGCCCAATGGACCTATTTTCTTTTCCTGCTGCATTTATTTTTCATGAACTTTGTCAATATCTGATGTCATATTATCCATTTATTTTCTAAAATAACTAGAATTGCTCAAATAACTAGAATTGCTCAAGAAGAGGGAAGACTCCCAAACTCTTTTTACAGGGCCAGTATTATCCTAATTCCAAAACCATGAAAAGACACAACAAAGGAAGAAAACTACAGGCCGATATCTCTGGTGTACATACATGCTAAAGTCCTCAACAAAATATTGGCAATCCAAATCCAGCAACACATTAAAAAGATCATACACCATGATCAAGTGGGATTCATCCCAGTGATGCAAGGATGGTACAATATTTACAAATCAATAAATGTAATATACAACATAAACATATTGAAAGACAAAAATCACATGATCATATCAATAGATGTTTTAAAAGCAGTTGATAAAGTACAGTACCCGTTTATGATAAAAACACTCAGCAAAGTGGGAATAGGGGGAGCATATCTCAACATAATAAAAACCATATATGAGAAACCTACTGCCAACATCACACTCAACAGGAAAAACTAAAAGCTTTCCCCTTCAGATCAGGAACAAGACAAGACTGTCTGCTTTCACCAGTTTTATTAAACACAGTATTGGAAGTCCTAGCCATAGTGATCAGGCAAGAAAAAGAAATAAAAGGCATCCAAATTGGAAAGGAGGAAGTAAAACTGTCATTGTTTGCAGATGACATGATAATATACATAGAAAATCCTATAGTGACCACCAAAAAAGTACTCAACTTAATAAGTGAATTTGACAAAACAGCAGGTTACAAAGTCAATATTCAGAAATCAAAGGAATTTTTGAACACCAACAATGAAATATCGGAAACAGAAACTAGGGGGGGAAATCCCACTTGCTATAGCAACAAGAAAAATTAAGTACCTGGGAAAAAACATAACCAAGGAGGTAAAAGACCTGTACTTGGAAAACTGCAGAACACTGAAGAAATTTAGGCAGATACAAATAAATATAAACATATACTGTGCTCATGGATTGAAAGAATTAAGACCATTAAAATGTCCATTCTCCCCAAAGCAATCTATAGATTCAACACAATCCCTATTAAAATACCAATGGCATATTTCATGGATACAGAACAAACATTTCAAAAATCTATATAGAACCAAAAATGACCCCAAAAAGCCTCAGTAAACTTGAGAAAGAAGAACAAAGTAAGAGAAATCACAATACCTGGTATGAAACTATACTACAAGGCCACTGTAATCAAAAGAGTCTGGTACAGGCACAAGAACAGACACATAGATCAGTGGAACAGAATAAAGAGCACAGAAATAAACTCATGTCTCTATGGCCAATTAATATTCAACAAAGCGGGCAGGAGCATAAAATGGTGTAAAAATAGCTTCTTCAGTAAATGGTGTTGGGAGATCTGGACAGCTACATGCAAAAAAATGAAACTAGACCACCAAGCTTACACCATAAATGAAAATAAACTCAAGATGGGTAAAAGACTTAAATATAAGTAATGACACATAAACGTCTTAGAGGAAAATATAGGCGGTAAAAGTTCAAATATCCCACACAGCAATATTTTTACTGATATATCTCCTAGGGCAAGGGAGATAAAGAAAAAATTAAAGAAATGGGTCTATATCAAATTTAAAAGGTTCTGCATGGCTAAAGAAAACATCATCTAAATGAAAAGAGATCCTGTATGGGGAAACACATTTGCCAATGATACCTCGAACAAGGGTTTGATCTCCAAAATATACAAAGAACTCATATTACTCAATACCAGGAAGACAAAAATCCAATTAAAAAATGGGCAAAGGACCCGAACAGATGCTTCTCCAAGAAGGATATACAGAGGGCCCATAGGCATATGAAAGGATGCTCAGCATCACTAGCCATCAGAGAGATGCACATCAAAACCACAATGAGATACCACTTCACACCAGTCAGAACTGCCATCATAAACAAACAACAAACAACAAGTGCTGGAGAGGTTGTGGAGAAAAGGGAACCCTTGTGCACTGTTAGTGGGGATGCAGACTGATGTAATCACTGTGGAAAAAAAATTAAAATGGAACTGCATTTTGATCCAGTGATTCCACTGCTGGGATTATACTCTAAGAATCCTGAAACACCAATTCAAAAGAAACCATGCACCCCAATG
>PVJD01015442.1:0-24843 GCA_004026545.1 Mormoops blainvillei | reverse complement strand
GGAGGAAACCAGGTGACCTCTTGGGTACCAACCTCTTGGGGAGCACAGAGGGTGAGGACTGGCCCACTCTACGGAGCACAGCCCCAGAGCCCCACTCCCCAGAGACTGTGCCCAGGGAAAAAAGAAGTGGTTAGGAGGACAGGCCGGCATGTGTTTGGGGGTCCAGCAGTGGGGGCCAAGGGCATTCAGACAGATCATCACATATAAGGTTCACTTCCCCTCAGTCCCCAGGCTCATGTCATTGTTCCCATTTTATAGACAAGAAAACTGAGCCTCCAACCAAAGCCCTTCTTTGGGTTTGGGTAATGTCTCCCCATCTGACAATATGCCTTGCCGGGGTGGAGCCTGGTCTTGTCTCCCCGTGCTGTCTCCGCTCTCCGGCCAGCCAGACACCAACAGATGTCAGTGTCCTTCTTCCTCCACCTGCCTCCCTCCACCCGCCAGCCTGCACTAGACGCTTAGTGCCCAGACTCCCCACAGCACCCCGTTTACCCTCTCCTCCCAGGAGATGGAAACTCCACCTAGCTACCTGTGTTCACACCTGCGGCCTCCTCTGTGCCTTTGAGGCCCCTGTGCCTCTGCTCTGGAATGTGACCTGGGTCTCGGGGAGAACTCTCACCCTCCAACCCCAGCTTCTTGTCCCCCATGGGGACCTTCCAGAGTCCCAGCCATGGTAAGGTGACCCTTCCCATCTTCAGGCAGCTGGGGCTGGGAAGAAAGGGCCTAAAGCCACCCACTCTGTGGGACAGGGGTGAAGTCCGACATATCTCTGTGTTTTCAGAGTCTGGAGTAGAGAAGAGAGCTGACCAGCAAATGAATGAATAAATCCCACAATGCCTGACTGAGCAACTAAGTATTCAGGACACTGACAATATGGCAATGAATAAAATGGGGCGGGGGAGGGGGGCGGCGATTCTTGTCCCCAGGGGGCTTCATTCTAGTGGGAGGAAGGGACAGAAGAAAAACAGCATAAATAAATGTCAGGTACTGCTGTGAAGCAAAATAAAGCCGGAGGTGCTGTGGAAGGGACAGCCTGAGTATGTGTGAAGGATGTTCATCAGAAGATGCTTTCGTGCATATTAAGTCAAAGAATGAATATGGAAGATGCTGGCTGAGGGTCTGACCCTACATTGCCACTAACTGTGTAATCTTGAGTGAGTCTCACCTCCTCTCTGGACCTCAGTCTCTTCCTTATCTGTGAAGTAAGGTGGTTGAACTGGAAGGCCAACATCGAGGTCTGACCTCAGCTTTGACCTTCAAGGACTCGAGCACAAAATGCCTCTGCGAATGTAATGGGGAACTTACAGGCGGCTTGGAAGCTGCTCTGAAGGAGATCCTTCTCTGCTCCAGCAATTCCCTAGGCTCTAGTGTTTCTGTTGATGTCACAAAATCTGCACATTGCAGAGTGGATTTGCATTCTTGATCCCCAAGCTCCTGGGATGGCATGTCATGCAAATGTCAACAATTAGCACAAATAAGTAGACTGTATTCAGCCTTCTTGCTAGAGCAAGGGGAGAGAGCAGGGTCACCTAGGGCTATAGGAGGGCAGAATTCTCTGGAGGCATAGGGGCTAGTCCTGCCCCCTGTCCCCCCCAGTCCCCGTTCTGGTACCCTCCAGCCCACTCTTTAACTCTTAGTCAGACACCCCTGGCTGGGCTGTCCTACAAATGTCCACAGGGACTTCCTCAGGACTGATGCCTGGTAGTGGGACATACCTTCCCCTCTGGGCTTGAGGGACAACCTCACCTAAGCCCCTAAGAAAACTGCCCAACCCTATGACCAGCCCTGAACTGACTTCCCAGCTCCTAGGGTAGCTGCCTTTGGGGTTTGCAGGAGCCCAGCGGGTGGGGGGATCTCAGCGCACCTCCCATGCCAGGCACCCACCCCCATGCCAGGCCAATCCTAGAGTCTCCAATCTCTGATGCTTCCCAAGATCAGTACACACTGTGGCTTCTCCTCGCAGTGGCAGCCCGGCCAGGATTTTCAGCTTTCTCTCTCTCTCAGAGCCTTGTGCATGCACTCTTTCACACACGGCGGCACACACAAAACTGCCGTCTGGGATCTGGGGAGGAGAAAGCTGACGTTCACAGGGAGATTTATCTATGCCCATCTCATTTAATCCTCCCCCTACCCCAAGAGCCATATTTGGGCACTCCTATTTTACAGAAGAGGCAACAGGGTCACTCCCACCCCCAAGGGAATGGCAGACCCAGAATACGGTCTGGCTCTGTGACCCCTGCCCATGAGCCCACTCCCCCAAGCCCCCACACATATGCACAAATGGGGGCACTGCTGCAGGTGGAGTTCAGGGTCAGGAGTCCAGGGACTGAGGTGCTGAGTCTCGTGTAGCTGTTACCTCTCCAGGGGATCCTGGGCACAACTCTTCCCCTCCCAAGGCCTCAGTGCCCTCATCTGGGAAATGGGAACCATAACACCTCTATTTTCTCTTCGTGAGGTTACATCGATGGCGCTTAAAGCAGGGGTCCCCAACCTCTGGGTCGTGGACCGGTACCAGTCCAGGGCTGCCAGGAACCGGGCTGCACAGCAGGTTCCAGTAATTGAATGTAATGTGCTTGAATCATCCCAAAACAATGCCTCCCGCCCTGGTCTGTGGAAAAATTGCCTGCCATGAAACTGGTCCCTGGTGCCAAAAAGGTTGGGGACTGCTGCCTTAAAGGGCCCGTCCAATTCCCATGTCCAGTGTACTCCAATGCCAAGCTGGAGCCTCAGGCCACCCAAGCCTGTACATCTATTCCATGAACCCGGCCGGGGCCTCCCAGGCTGACCTCTTGCCTCCCCACTGGGGTGGGATCAGAGGAGGCCATGCCAGGCGGGGCCCTTTCTTCTGTTGGCCCTGAGCATAGCCTGCAGTAGTGCTGACTTATAGCTTCGCCTGCTGCTGACATCAGCACCCATCTGTTGTGGTGGGAAGGGAGGCCTCCAAGGGAAACAGGTTTGCTAAAGCTCAACCAAGGAGGACCTCCCAGTGGGGCTGTTGGATCAGGTTTGGTAAATACCTTGGGTAGGTGCCTCTGGAAGCTGGAGCGCATGATCTGAAGCCATGCTTCCTCCAGGCAACCTTCCCCCATCTCCAGCCACCCCAAATCATGCAAAAAATTTTCATCCCCCACTTGGGACCTTCCAGAGCTACTCAGCCCATCATCCTGATAACTAACCATCCTTCCTGTAATACCCTATCTCTTGCACCACTGTCCACCACTGCCACTGTCACCATCCTGTATCTGTCATCTCGGACCATCAAAACCCCATTACCCCCCACCTTCCTCCTCCACCTTCATTCTTACCCTCCCACCAGGAGCGCTCACCCACCCCAACCCAAAAGGTCGCGATCTAATCCATAATTGATCTCATCCCCTGTCTAAAGTCTTTATGAGCAATCAGCTTTGGCTAGAATCATGCAGACCACGAATCCGGGGCCCAACAACAGCTCCAGGAGGTGATAGTGCTCTGTCTGCTACTTGACTGGTGCCCCTTTCTATGGGGCCCATTCATATGGCCACCTTACAAGCGCTCGGGGGATGTGGACACTTCCCCTACTTAATAACCACCTGTCCCAGGGCGAGCTCTGGGGGCCCAGCTGGACACAGTGCCATCTCTAATCCTTCTGAGCGAACATCAAGCAACGTACCTGGCTTGTGTAAGCACACATCCCAGGTGCTAAAGAACAATTAAATGTGATCACAGTGGATCAGCCTCCCTGATCAATCTTACCTGTCTTAAGCTCAGATAAGCCTGGGGAGGAATCTGTTTCTCCATCATTTCTGACAGCAGAAACGCTGGATTCTCCTTGCAGAGTCAGCTGGGGTAGATGGAGTTCACACTCCAAGCAATAGAAGAGCTCGCCTTAGCCATCGACCAGCCTGATGTGTTTATGGTTTGGCTAGAAATTATTCAGGGGAAATTGAATTAACATTCAGCTCTGATGGAGTAAAAACAAAAGGAAACCTCGCTTTGGGGCCCACAGTCTGAGTTGGAGCCAAAAGAGGACGTGTGTGGGAATCCTGAATCTGCCATTTAATGGCTGGGCCTCTGTTTCCTCATTTGCAAAATGGGAATGAGAATATCTGTCTCATAGGATAGGTTTGAGGGTTGAGTGTGTTCGAGATCTCTTAAGGACCTTTTTCAGGCCCAGCTTGACTGCAAGATTGAGCTGAATTTGAAAAATCAATCTAGAATACTGTCAGGGGAAAAAAACCCACCAAAAAAAGTGCCCTTACTATCTCGTCCAACCCATGTAATTTTGAGTTCTTTTTACATGGGTCACTTGCAAAATCAAAATTAAGTTTATTGCTGACACTGAAGTTAAAACAAAGTAACTAGTTTTGATGATCCTTTAACAAAACCACTTGTTTTTATATTCAGACACTCTCTAGCATTGATCTGTTTTCATTTTTATAATATGTTGGAAATAAGACATCTTATCTGCTCTTGCTTATAAGTTTTGCCATGCCCGTTGGCCAAAGGCAACTTGAGTGTGAACTTCCTACTGTCGCTATCGTGGTCATTAGAATCCCAACGTTTCTTGGGACTTGTGCAGAGAAGGAAGCAGATGCCTCTCTCCCTACGCTCCCCTACCTCCCACCACGCAGGAGGAGGGGTGAGCCCTTAGAAGACAGGCCATAACTTTAGAGCAGTGATTCTCAAAGAGTGGTCCCTGGCCTGGCAGTGAGAGGATTACCTGGGAACTTGTCGGCCATGCTAAATTCTTGGGCCCCGCCGCAGATGTGCTGAATCAATAACTGATTTCTGCACTTGAGCCCGTTTCACTCAAGTTGGAGAACCACTGCACTCAAGAACAGAAACCCTCAGCCACACCACACACGGACAGCGGAGCCGCTGAGGCACAATCCGGTTCTAGGAAGTCACTTCAGTGTGGAATAGAAAGGAGGGAGGACATCACTGGCAATGTCTGGCAGCCCACACCCTCTGCACTCCCGGGAGCATGCAGGAAGGATGGCCTGGGGTCTGGAAAGACACCAGGAATCTTGGGAATTATGGGGCTGAGAGGGAGGCGGGAAGGGAGCAGCTTGTCTGGCGGCTGCTCGGGCTTCTCATTGGCTGGGGGTCTCGGCAGCTTCCCACAGTTGCCTTGGCCTCCGCTGGCAGGAGCTTCCTTATTCCTCAGGCTCACACTGAACTCGTTAGTGATGCTGGCATTCCCAGCTGTGGTTTGGCACCAAGGTCTTGCGACTCCCCAGCCCAGGGCCATGTCTCTAATAGGGACCGCACCAGAGGACTGAAAGTGGGGTGCTCAGGCCTTGACTGCATAAAGCCTTCCAACCCACTGTGTGGACCACTGTCCTTCCTCCTCCATCCCTGTATGCCCGGAGTTGTACCAAGCCTTGCACTACAGGGAAGGCTGACGAAAACCAGGATTTCTGCCCTCAAGTTACTCATCAAGCTGTAGGGGAAATGAATAACAAAGGCCACTTTTCCCGAGTCCTAAACCACGTCCCACATTGTACCGAGCTCTTTGTGAATGTTGCAGGACTTAATGAGACAGTCACCCGGGAAACAGATACCGAACCAGGACAGTGAACTGTGAGCACCAGGGGAGGGCCATTGGCCAGTATTCAGAGCTCAGAGAGAGAGATGGCTGAGAACGGGGGAGGGGGGAAGTTTCCCAAAGGAGAGGAGGTCCAGCGCGGATTTGGAGGCAACAAAAATATTGTCTTCTCTGTTTCTAACTCTCTTTGTCTCTGTCTCTGTCTCTAGTTCTCTCTGTCTTTTCTTCTTCCCATAAATAGAGCACTCTATAAATGAGTAAGATCTTCTTATGACCCACTGTGATCCTACCATTAAAACCCAGTGCGGGTGATGAACAGAATGGATAAACAAATTGTGGTATAGCCACACATCAGAACACCACTCAACAAAAAAAGGAGATACTGATATATACTACGACATGGATGAATCTCAAAAGCATTAAGTTCAATGAGAGAAACCAGGCAGGAAAGGCTACACACTATATGGCTCCACTTATATGAACTTTCGGAAAAGGTAAAGCTACCTAGAGAGAAAGGAGATAGCTTAGCGGCTGTTTGAGACTGGGGGCTGGAGTAGGGGTTGATTACAAATGACACAGGGGAACTTTATCGGTGACAGAAGTGTGTTAAAAATGGTTTGTGTTGATGGTTGCACAGCTATTTAAACTTACTTTACGCGTACACTTAAAACGGGTGAATGCGATGGTATATAGGTTTCACCTTCATACCGAAGGCATGACAATTAAAATAAGAAGAGAGTGGATGGAGGGATGGTTAGATATATAAAAAAAAGTTGTAAAATGTTGATTACATGATTAGACCACGTGCTTATCTGGATATGGTCTCTCACTGTACAATATTTTCAGCTTTTCTGTATGCTTGAAAGTTTTCACAATAAAATGTTGGGGAAATTTTTAAAATCTGGAAACAGAAAAGTGATCAAAGGATATGTGGTTTAGAAAGGTCATTTTGACCATAGCAAAGTAAAATAAAAGCCACTGACAGTGACATTGGTGAGGATGTGGAGAAACTGAAACTTTCCTACCCTATCGCCTGGAACAGAAATTGATGCAACCCCTTAGGAAAACTGGCAGCGTCTACCCCATGACACAGTAATTCCTCTCCTACGTATATAACAGAAATGTGTACCCTTATATACCCCAGGCATAGATAAGAATGTTTACAACAACATTATTCACCATGGCTCTAAACTGGAAACAACCCAATAATTATCAGTGGAATGAATTATGCAGCAATGAGAATGACAACACACACCACATGGGGAATTCACAACATGTGAATTTCACAACGTTGAACAAAAGAAATCAGACACAATGGGGTTCATGTGGTCATATTCTGTTTAGATAATGTTCCAAAGTCAGGCAATACTAACTGTCCAGAATATAAGACAGAAGAGTGCTTGCCTTTTGTGAGGGTGACAGCTGTGGGGGGACATTGGGTAAGGGTCGTGGGAAGATACCACACTCTCTTTCTTGATCTGGATGATGAACTGTACGTAAAACTCATAAATGGCATGTCAAAAAGTTATCAAGCAATATACTTCTGATGTGTGGACATTTCTGCATGTATGTTTTGATTAGATAAAAATGAAGTTTATTAAACAATCAGACAAAAAAAGAAACCTATTTGACCTTTACTCATTGATGCCCTCACCTTAAACCTGACCCCTTAAAACTGACCCCTGAGGGGCTTCTTCCTCTCTGAGCAGCCCAGGATGGTCTCCACAACAGATCTAGCATAGGCAAAATCCTTGACATTTGTCAGATTGGCAAGGTCATTGGAGAGGAACGAGGCATCGGAGGCTTTGATGCCAGGCTGGCCCAGGGAACCCGCAAAAGTCCTAGAAAGTTTGGCATCCCACCGTAAATCAGAGTGAATCATAAAGGAGCATTCCAGCCTGGGCCTGTGTGAGATCAAGGTATGTGCAAGTTGTGGGTGAGAACAATAAGAATTAGTGAGAGATGTAGCAGGCCCTCTCTTCTGCCCAAAGCTGCCATCCTCAAACAAGTCTCTGCCTTGTCATAATTGTCTAAGAGGGCTTTAATAAAAATCTACTGAAATCAACTCAGTACAAACTCCTTTGGTAAAAGGAACACTCACTCTTTAGATATATTTTGTACTGGTGAGGTTTCAGTTTTTAGAGAACAGGTCTCTCAGTGCAAGGTCCATCTTGCATTTTCTTTATAATCAACTCCAGTTTTCCATGAAGAGAAGGGAGAGGGGTTGGTTGATAACGTTATCCATAGCAGGAGATCTAATTCCAGGTAGGAGAGTCAGACTTCCCCACTATCACATGGGTCTCCGTATGTGTGATAAAATGTTAAAATGTGGCCAGAAATTGTAAGTCCCTGGCTCAGGAATGAAATGGTGACAACAAGCACATTCTAAAGTATTACCAGATTTAACCAACACGTTTAGTTATACTAACAGAATCAGAAAAAAACAGCCATCAACAAATGTATAAACTTGTTGTGTGCACTATAATGTTTAATACAAAATATGTAAGATGAAGGAAATGTGTTTGGGCCTTGGCCGTGAGCCTTAGGAGACTTTTGCTGACTCTGGGCCATTTAGCCCTCATTGCAGGTCGGCTTCCCCAAGCAAACACCCTGCCTGACTTGGGTAGAGAGGAGGGGAGGGGATCACAGGCCGGGTGATCCCCCAAGAAGCTTCATACGGGCTCTGTGCATAAATAAATTTAAGGAACGCTTTGTCCGTGTGAAACACGGTTGTGTTGGCTATGGAGAAACGTGCTCAAACGCGGCCAATGGCCGTGCAGTGGGGGCCGTCTCCACGGAGGGCGGCCTGGCAGTACACTCTGAAATTACAAATGCACATGGCAATGGAGCCAGCACCTCTATTCCCTGGTATTTTTTTCCTACGGATACACTCGCCCAAGCACCAGGCGACGTGTGGACAAGGATATTGATGATACTAAAAGCCTGGAAACAGCCCCACTCTCTCAAAGGGGGTCTGGCAAAACCATCTTGGGAAGAGTGACTAACATTTATTGAGTGCTTACTACATACCAGTCAGTGTCCTAAGCCCTTTAAAAGTATTCTCTCATCTAATCCTCATAAGACTCTGAGGTAGATGCTACTATTAATCCTGGTCCACAAGCGAGGAAACCGAGTCACCAACAGATTAACTGGCTCAACACTATACAGCTGGTTTCAGTGGAGCAAGGATCTACACCCTAGCATTGTCTCCAAAGTCCATGCGCTTAACCATTTCAATATACAGTATCTGTCCAATGAAAATTTGAATCGCCTGTGCAATAGAATACACTGGAGCCATAAAAAAAAAGGGAGAGAGAGGACGACAGCTCTATGCGCGCCCATAACAAACGGTTTCAGCGAAGGGGGTAAAATGTGGAACAGTGTGTCGTATATATTTCAGACTATCTTTAGGAGGATGTGCAGGAAACGGGTAACTGGGGGTTCCTCCAAGAAAGGGAACTAAGTAGTAGCTGCAGGAAAAGATGAAAGAGAAATATTTCTGTTTAATAAAACAACCCATACCCTTCACTTGGATTTACTAATTGCTACTGTGCTCGCAATTCTTTTTACCGTGTCCACACAGTATGTCCTTGAAATAAAAATTAACAAGACAAAGTTAAATGAGCATTTTCTCATACTTGGAAAGTATAGGTGTTCAAATCTTTCAGAAGGCAGTTGACTTCGTAGCTTTTTCAGGAAGTTGCTCTTGAAACATTCATCCTCTGGAACAGATGCTTCCTCACCCAGCAGGGCATGCCTGGTTTGGAGAAGGGGCCTCAGGAAACTTCCAGAACCATAGAGCTGAGGCCAGAAGCAGTCAGGCTTCACTCAGGGAATGGGGCAGGACAGGGGCAGGGTTGACACAGGCCACAAGGCTGCAGCCTCCCAGGAAGTTTCCTCCACAGGATGAGGACCACAGCAGGTGGGGACAAAACAGAGGCGTGCCGGGTATCCAAGCAATGCTAACAAGCCCTCCCAGTCCTTCCTAGTCCCTTTTATTACTTGCTCAAGCCCTGATGCCTCTGGTCTTGGTTCCCTGAAATGGGCTGAGGTCACTTACCCTGTGAGCTGGACATGAGGAGGGGGGAGGGTCCCTGCCACCGTTAAAGGCATTGCTTCCCCTGAGCGCTTGCTACTTAACCCCAGAGTCTATTACTTGTTCCCTTCCCAGCCCAGCCCCTGGGGGGCCTGCTGTCATATAAAAACTGCCCTGATTTTTCTTGTACTTGGCTATGTGCTTTTTCATCAATCTGTTTCATGTGCGCATCATTCTTTCTCGCCTCCGACTTCACCTGAGATTTTTGTGAGGACCAAGCTTTGTCTCCCTCAGACTGGGCTCCCTGGGGACAGGGCTATGCACCCCCTCAGACTTGAGCTCCTCAAGTCGGCAACCTTGAAGAGCAGTAGACTGGGTGGGCGCTGTCTCCCTCCTCCCACCATCCCTTTTGGTTCCAAGGCCATGGCTCTGTGCAGGCCCCCAGTTCGCACACGCCCAAGTCTGGGTGCTGCCCTCCCTGAGGCCCTTTGCCTGAAAGCGAGGCTGAGCCCTGTCGCTGACACCAGCCAGCCAGAGGGGTCATTGCATAACAGCAGTGCTGCCGCAGGTTTTCGATGATTCAGCACTATGGCCTGCGCAGGATTCTGTGGGGCTGGGACCAGAGCACGGTTCCACAGAATCAAGGGACCGGAAACCCAAGAGGCCCAGCTCACCTGGGGACCCTTTACTGCAGCCCTGGCAGACTGAGAAGAGGACACGCTATCTGGGCCCCTCCTGGCTGCCCCAGACGGGGCCTCTAGGGGCACTGGGTAGGTGCCTGGGCCTGCGTAGGGGTTCCAGCCCAGTTTTGGACCAGGAGAGCCACCTCGCCATTGAAAGCGTATTGTTGGGGCTGCAGACCCCGCTAGCTGGGTTGTGGCCCAGGAGGAGATGGGCCTGGGGCTAGTGAAGGGACCCCAAGGGCCAGCCTGGGCCTGGGGGGCCAGCTTGGCAGTTCTTTTTTAAACCACTAGATGTCACTTCCATTTCAAAGGATCTTACTGGTTGGAATTTTCCCCCCACCCCCCAACTATTCCTTCTCCAAGCCTTAAAGACACAGGCCACAAGAGAAACTCTACTTTCTCCTGAGGACTGAGACACTAGAAGCCTGGTCAGGATTTGCTTCCAATCCTGAGCTGAAGTTTCCAGAATCTTCATAACACCCCACCCTACCCCTGCAAAGGCCCATCTTCCCATCCCCCACCCATCCTACAGGTTACTGTGGGGGTACTTTCTGAAACCCAAAATGAAACTCGTGGTCAACTAATGTGGGTGTGTTTATGGGGATAATACTCAAAACAAAGGACGATACCCCCAAAGATCCTACTCAGGGCCAAGAGATTTTGGGCTCACCAGAGGCCACATTGTCCGTCCCTGTGGCTTCAGACTATCATCAGGAATTTCTGGTGAAGAGAGATCCGAAGTGAGATTCTAGGGACTCCCCCTTTCTCCACCCACATCCCCAACACTCAGCCAACATCCCTTAGTTGGCTGGGGCCAATTATTACGGCGACAACCTGTTTTATTCTGCTCGAATCCCACAGCAACATTTTAACTCATTTTACAGAGGAAGAAACAGAGGCGGAGAAATAAGAAAGTTCTTCTTGAAACTCTTGCTGCTCTCATCTCATCTCCCTTAGTCAGACCCCCGCAGAGATGGAGGCTGGAGCCAGCTGGTCGATTTTATCCGCAGCTCACATGGCTGCGTAAAGACTCATGCTCTTTAGCTCATTAATTAGTACGGACTTTTACACAGAGGTTTCCAAACTTGGTTGCACATCGGAATTACCTGAGGAACTTTTCAAACTCCTGATGCCCGGGTCACCCGCATACCAATGAATTCAGAGTGTGGGCGGGCTAGAGGGAGAGCTGGGCATCAGGTGTTCAGATGGTTTCCAGGAGCAGCCAAGTTTGGGAACCACTGCTTTAACCACCCTGCACCCAGCCAACTGCCTGGCCACTGAGGATTTACCTATAGGCCTGCCGGGGCAAGGAGTAAAGGCTGTGGCGCTATTAATGATTATTTAGCTCATGCTTCATAATAGGATATGCGGTAACAAAGAGCTCACACACGAAGCAGGCGGGTATTGTTACAGGCATACCTCGGAGATACCGTGGGTTTGGTTCCAGACCGCCACAGTAAATCGAGTACTGCAATAACACAAGCCATATTCTTTGCTGGTGGAGAGCCTTGCAATCAGTTTGTAAAAAATACAACATCTGTGAAGCAAGTAAAAATGAGGACTGCCCATGCTTTTCTGCAGAGGAACAAAGCAACTTGCCCCATCACCGGTCTCCTACGTTAACAGAACCAGGACTAAAATCTAAGTTTTGGAGCTCTCAGACAAACGCTCTGGTCTCTGAGGATAATGCCTTTGAGACAAGGTCAGCATCTTGCAGAGCTGTTAGCTTAACCCTAAGAAAACAGTTCCCAGTCAGTATCTGACCCCTCACCCTGGCCACTGACCCAGAGCCAGCCATGACCACGACTGACCTTTTATCTCGACCACAAGCGCTCTCCACCCTGGCCACAGCTTGGCCTCTAACCCTGACCACTACTGACTCCTAACTGAGACCACAGGCTGTCCCTAACACTGGCTACTGCCCCACACATGTTCGGTGCTAGTCAGAGTGTGGAGAGCACCGACAACCGGGTCACAACACCAGAACATAACTGTGTATCCAAAAAGATCTCCAATACTTCTCTATTAACTGTCAGGTCAGGTGTCAAGGCTCCCCCAAAGCTGGCAAACCTCCAAGCCAATCCTCCCACTTCCCTGCCTTTATACACATCCAAGGTTCACCCTTCCCAGCTGTCCAAGAAAGCACACTGTTACACACACACCTTCTTGCTCCTGCGGTCCCCAAGCTGGGCTGCCCACCCCCCTCCCCACACCCAGGATTCTCCAGATCTCCCTGAGGCCTTGCCTCCTCAGTAAGTCTACAGGCCCCACGGTGGGGTGGGGTGGGGCGGGGCATGTTGTCCAGACTCTCTGACCCCCTCCAGAAAGTGTTACCAGGCCCCCAAAGAGAGCAAATAACCACCCAGCTAAAGTGTCCTCACCAGGTGAGGGAGGGCAGAGCCGGCACATCTTGGGGAGTGAAGGTCAGATGGCAGGGGACGTGCACTCAGAGACGCACACTTTCACCGCATGTATGTATGGGGTTCTGAACAACCCTAAACTTGGCTCGCTCGGACTGCCCCCAGGAGAGGGAAACCCATAAACACCTCCTGCTCCAGCCAGTTCCCCCAACAACGCAAGTCATGTCCCAGGACTCGGACACCTCGCCGTCACAGGGAACTGGCCGCACCTATCTACTTTGTGCCCTGAACTACAGCTCCTGTCCCCAACACGGGGAAGGGTTCCCTCTAGGAGGATCCTGCTTGTGGCCCCCCTGAGCCTTTGCCCTAGCTCTTCGCGTCCCTGGGAATGCCTCACCTCTCTCTTCCTCCAGCCTCTGCCGCCCTGGAATGCGCACTACAAGACACTTCCACTGTTGTTCTCTGTCACACAGAGGGCAAACTTTCCAGAAGGGGCATGAAGACAAAAAAAGCATGTGTAGAATAAGATGTAGTATCCACTACTACAAATCCATTTTGTTTGGCTTAAGCATTGCTCTCTCGTAGGGTCCCTGGGTATTTAATGTGGGTGTACCCATCAGAGGTATTTGGTATACAGACAGGCGCTGCACTGAAGTATGCGTGCTGGCTCTAACTCCGTCACTGCCCACTTTGGGGGGATCATGGCCTCTCTGAATGCACAGTGAGGGGGTGGGCCTGAAAATTGCTAGGATCTCTCACCTCCAGCAGACAGTGATTCCTTCCTTCACTCAAGGCTTTTTATTGGGAAATCACGCACTTCACCTTGCCAGTTTGAAATGTCACCATAGCTGTAAAGGGTAGAGAGAAATCCTGCTGAGTTTGGGCCTAAAGCTGGGTGAAATTAGGTCAGTTGTAAGGGAGAACTTCCAAACTATACATTACAAGACTTAGGGAATTATAAAGCAAAACCACAGAATGTCTTTTCTGGAAATCTTTAAATTGCAAGAAAGGTGCTCCTCAAAGGCTGAGCCTGACTTTGCTGGATGTTAGGGCATTATTATTATTATTATTATTATTCATTATTAAGAGGGGAGGGAGTGTGACCTCCCCTCTAGGAAAGGGGGTGGGGGACCAGGCATTGATGGAGTTCCCAGTGCTGGATGATAGAGAGCTGAATGCATCCAGGGCCTCACCCCCACCTCCTCCATTGTCCTCCATTCCCCTTAATGAAGGCTCCAACCAGAGCAGCCAATGAGGCTTGGAAAATCCGCCTGTTGTGTGAGAGGGTTTTCCATAAATCTCCTTCATTCAGACCGAGACAGCCCCGTGCCCTGTGGAGGGAGGGCTGCCGGGCTCCTGGAGACCCTCGTCAAGAACAGGTGTTTTCCGGCTGGCTACTCCTCCAGGCCGCGCTGCTGCCCGGAGAGTTTGGGAATGGGGGAGGAAACCCACCCAGCCTCCTTGGAGCCGTTTCCAAGGAAAATGACCTTGGGCCCCTTCGGAGTGAGGACATGGGTTCTGACTCACCAATGGCAGGGCACACTGGAGGACTGTTTGGCATACATTTGCTTGCCGCCCATGCAAGTTGCCCCTCGTGAAAATTTATAGACCTGCACTGAGGAATATGGTAGTCATTAGCCACGTGTGGCTATTTAATTTTAAATTAAGTTTAAATTAGGGTTTACAAATACAGTAGCTCGGATGACCAGTTTAAGCACTCAGTAGCCACATATGGCTAGTGGCTACTGCATTCAGCGGTGCAGACCTAGAACAATTCCACCATCTATCCTATTGGACAGTCCTGTGTAACCAGTACTAGGCAGAGCGGCGTAACCTGGGTGAGGACAGACCCGTTCAGGGCAGAAATTCCTGATTCGACAACAGGTACACAAGTCTAGCACTGACGAAGGAGAAGGCTCCAAGGACTCAGGGAGCCCCATGTGAGGAGGAGACACAGTCCTCAGGGAGCTCCCAGCCCAAAGAGGGTTAAAAAATTCCTTGGCCAGATCTTGTTTTCCCAGCAGGTGAGGAGGAAAGGGTCCAGCTGTCACTTAGCAACCCCGTTAGTAATGTCTTCCGGGGCTTCGCCCTCCCCGGGGGTAATTATTAACAGGCCTGAGGTATGAGAGAGCATGATGGAGACCAGGCCCCATCCTCCCATTCAGCCAGGTGAACCCACCAGGCATCCTGGGGAACACAGAGCTGAGAGTCCCACCAGGAGACAGTCCCAGGCCTGAGTAACGACCCCCGCCCCGCCCCACCCTTCCAGTCCCCCACTCTGAGCCAAGCCTTGCTTCATGTTTGATAAGATGAACATCCAGTGTGAGGTCAGGGTGCCAGCCAAGAAAGCTGCCTACCACCTCCTGATAAAACAGTGGACGCTGCCGAGCATTGGGGTCCATCCCTGCAGCCTCTCAGAGGAAAAGTCTAACCCCCCAGACCTAGGCATGGCCTGTAGCCTTGTCAGCGGGAATTTTCCACACTTGCTGAGATTTCTGTTTGCCTTACCCATTAGCTCAATAAGCATGGATGGAAAGATGACTAAGGTAATTAGTGACTGAATGTAGCCAGGACAGAGGGGCCAGGACAGGATGGGGTGGCAGGGGCTGGAGTGTGGCTAGGGAGGCTGTGAGTCAGCCAGAAAGCAAGAGCACATGGGGCCTGGGCCAGGCCTGGAAACCTCTGGCCCTAGGGTCGGGGGTCCAGGGACAGAGACAGCAAGTAATGGCCTGGACCTTGTTACCATGGCGGTAGCCTCCAAACCACGGCACCTTCTACCAAAGAGGATACAAGCCCCTGGTTGACGGAACGGACCCTAGAAGGGACCTCCTAGAAGGGTCTCCCTAGAAGGGAGATGCCTATTCCGCAACCACAAATGGCAACCTCTCCCCGGCCTAAGTCTGGCCATCAAAGGGCCCATGATCACAGCGGTATTGACAAGGGACTGGAGGTGCCAATGGAGAGCCCAAGCTGAGCGCCTTGCTGACGGGTGGAAAGGCTGGCGAGAGGTGTAGGTTTTTTGAACCATCCTCCCTGTGATACATCCCAAGCAGGCCCCTAGCCATCATTCACTTCAGTAAGCTCCCGTGTCTTTTGATCATATACCTCCATTAATAAAAAGTCAGTAATGTGTGCCCCAACATATATATATACATGTATTTATTTATAATTTACATATGCTACTCTACTAATAAATTAGGAACTGGCCACTGTCCCTTCATCTCTGGCGCTTTATGTTCTAAATCTGAGCTTCTTTCAGCCTGAATTTCTCCGGCCTAGAGATTCTGGGGTGCTGACCCACAAATCTCAAACTAAGTTGCTCTGAGGTCCTAGCTGAGGCCAAGATGCTGTTGTAAAGACTATGACAATTCAGAAGGAAGGAAGGAGCCCAGCATTTGAACACCCGGGCAGTTTCCAGGGGGGAGAGAAGCCTACGCGGGCTCTTCTCTGAGTTTTCCAGGCCTCGGCAATGCTGGGTCTACATGTTTCAGGTCACATTGCATCTGGTCTGTTCCTGAGGAACGAGTCTCAGGAAAGAGTGCTCACCTGGACCAAGAACGGGTTCGCATAGAACA
Organism: Mormoops blainvillei; assembly: GCA_004026545.1. Classification (NCBI taxonomy): domain Eukaryota; kingdom Metazoa; phylum Chordata; class Mammalia; order Chiroptera; family Mormoopidae; genus Mormoops; species Mormoops blainvillei. Next base: position 8,662 of record PVJD01015442.1, on the reverse strand, counting down.
GATCACAAAGTTAACCTTATTTTCCCTTTCTACAGGGTCCTCAGGGACACTGGATGCTGTGATTCCAGTGAGACAAAAAGGGGCTTTGCCTCCGATCTCATGATTCTTCCATTTATTGGGGACCAGCCTGGAAGAATGGCACGATCTTTGGTGGAGGTCATTAAACCTCAGGAAAAATTCCCCACTGACCTGGCTACGTCCTGGGAGATAGCTCTAAACTGATACGCCCGAGGCTCCACCCACTCAACTAGAGGCAAGGATAAACCAATATGGCTTTTCTAGGCATCATCAGATTTGGAGATGACTTGGGTGAGTGCTGCCGCAGTTAGAGTCTCTTCTTGGGCCAGCTGCCCACAGCTTAAAGCAAACAAGTTCAAGAGCGTGGGTCCTGCCCCAACAGCTTAGCCTTGGGAAAGCCTTCACTCCCCAACAGAACACTGAATCTGTTGTACCCCAGCCAGACACCTTGTAAATAAAAGCATGTCCAAATTAAAACTATAGTAAGATACAATATTTCATCTATCAGATTGGTAAAAATATAAATAATAATGATAATAAATCGATAGCACACTTTATTGGCCAGGCTGTGGGGAAATAGTCACACTCATCCATTGCTGATGGAAATTTAACTGTTACGGTCTGCAGCAAACAATTCAGCCACATGTACCAAGATTACAAATATGTCCTGGCCAGGTGGCTCAACTGGTTAGAGCATGGTCCCATACACCAAAAGGTTGTATGTTTGATCCCTGGTCGAGGGCATGTGAAGGAGACAACTGATTGATGTTCCTTTCTCACATCAGTGTTCCTCTCTTTCTCTCTCTCTCTCTCAATCTCTCTCGCACGTGCGAGCATGCACACACACACACAAATCAATAAACATATCCTTGGGTGAGGATTAAAAAAAAAAATTACAAATGCATATACCCCTTGGCCAACAATTCCAGGTCTGGGAATTGATAATACAGTTATACCTAGAACATGTGAAATGGTGCATGTACAAGATTATTCACTGCAGCATTGTTTGTAAAAACTAAAGATGGAAATGACCGAAATCCACAAAGGACTCGTCGAATACATGACAGATTAGCCATATAATGCAATACTATGCAGCTATAAAAAAGGATCAAGGCATTCTTTATGTACCATTATCCAAATGAAAAGGCAAGGTACAGAACGATGTGTGAAGATTACTACCTTTTATGGAGAAATAGGAGGACATAAGAAAAGAAATTTTAAAATCCATGCCTTTCACTTTGGCCAACATGGCTCAGTTAGTTGGAGGGGAGCGTCATACTGTAACCAAAAGGTTGTGGGTTTGATTCCCAGTCAGGACACATACCTGGGTTGAGGATTCAACCCCTAGTCTGAGCACATGCAGGAAGCAACCAATTGATGTTTCTCACTCATATCAGCGTTTCTCTCTCTCCCTTCCTCTCTCCCTTCTTCTCTCTCTTAAAAAGAAAGCAATGATTCAGCACCCATTTATGATAAAAACACTCAGCAAAGTGGGAATACAGGGAGCATACTTCAACACAGTGAAGGCCATATATGAAAAACCTACAACCAACATTATACTCAATGGGCAAAAACTAAAATCTTTCCCACTAAGATTATGAACAAGACAAGGATGTCCCCTTTCACCACTTCTATTCAATGTAGTACCAGAAGTCCTAATCACAGCAATCAGACAACAAAAAGAAATAAAAGGCATCCAAATTGGAAAGGAGGAGGTAAAACTGTCGCTGTTTGCAGATGACATAATACAGTACACAGAAAACCCTATAGACTCCACCAAAAAACTACTCGACCTAATAAGTGAATTTGGCAAAGCAGTGGGCTACAAAGTCAATATTCAGAAATTGGGACTTCCAGTCAAGATGGAGGCATAGGCAGATATACTTTGTCTCCTCGCTCAACCAAAAGAAGGACAACGACAAATTTAAAAACAAAAAATAACCAGAACTACCAGAAAATCGAACTGTATGGAAGTCCGACAACCAAGGAGTTAAAGAAGAAACATTCATTCAGATGGGTCGGAAGGACGGAGACGGGCAGCCTGGGTGGAGAGGACATGCAGCAAGGTGGCAGCTGGCAGACCGGGTGGACCCACCTTTGCATGTGGATAAACCGAGAGGAACAACTGGGGAGTGAGAGAGACTGCGTAACCCAGGGTTCCAGTGTGGGAAAAGACGGCCTCAAAACCTCTACTGGTAAAAACCTGTGGGGTTTGCAGGGGTGGAAGAAACTGCCAGTCTCACAGGAGAGTTTGTTTGAGAGATCCTACGTTCCTAGAATGCACACAAACCCATCCATCCTGGAATCAGCACCAGAAGGGCCCAATTTGCTTGTGGGTAGCAGGGGAAGTGACTAAGAGCCAGCCAAGAGCCAAGCAAGTGGTCTTGTTCCCTCCCAGACCCCTCCCCCACATACAGCGCCACAAGGCAGTGATGTGTTGGCCCACCCTGGCAAACACCTAATCTCCGCCCATCACAACGTAATGGGCACTCAGAGACCAAAAAACATATGGCAGAAAAGAAAGAACAGATCAAAGCTCCAAAAATGGAACTAAGCTTTGAAGACACAGCCAATCTATCAAATGCGGAGTTCAAAACACTGGTAATCTGGATGCTCACAGAATTGGTGGAGTATGGTTCCAAAATGGAGGAAAAAGTAAAGGCTATGCAAAGTGAAATAAAGGAAAATATACAGGGAACCAACAGTGAAGAGAAGGAAACTGGGACTCAAATCAGTGATTTGGAGCAGAAAGACGAAATAAACACTCAACCAGAACACAATGAAGAAACAAGAATTCTAAAAAAATGAGGAGAGGCTTAGGAACCTCTGGGACAACTTTAAACATTCCAACATCGGAAACACAGGGGTGCCAGAAGGAGAAGGGGAAAGCCAAGAAATTGAAAACTTATCTGGAAAAATAATTGAGAACTTTCCCAACCTGGCAAAGGAAATAGACTCCCAGAAAGTCCAGGAAGCTCAGAGAGTCCCAAAGAAGTTGGACCCAAGGAGGCACACACCAAGGCACATCATCATTACATTACCCAAGATGAAAGATACGGAGAAGATCTTAAAAGCAGCAAGACGAAAGGAGACAGTTACCCACAAAGGAGTTTCCATAAGACTGTCAGCTGATTTCTCAAAAGAAAACTTGCAGGCAAGAAGGGTCTGGAAGGAAGTAGTCAAAGTCACGAAAGGCAAGGGCCTACATTCAAGGTTACTCTATCCAGCAAAGCCATCATTTAGAATGGAAGGGCAGATAAAGTGCTTCCCAGATAAGGTCAAGTTAAAGGAGTTCGTCATCACCAAGCCCTTATTACAAGAAATGTTGAAGGGACTTATCTAAGAAAAAGAAGGTGATCAAAAATATGAACAGTAAAATGACAATAAATTCAGAACTATCAACAACTGAACCTAAAAAAATAAAAACAAAAACAAGCTAAGCAAGCTGCTAGAACAGGAACAGAATCACAGAAATGGAGATCACATGGAGGGTTATCAACGGGAAGGGGGAGGATGGAGAATGGGGGAAAAGGTACAGAGAATAAGAAGCATAAGTGGTAGGCACAAAATAGACAGGGGGAGGTTTAGAATAATATAGGAAAGGGAGAAGCCAAAGAACTTATATGTATGACCCATGGACATGAACTAAGGGAGGGGGTGAATGCTAGTAGGAGTGGGGGTACAGAGCAGAGAGGAATAAAGGGGAGGAAAAAATGGGACAATGGTAATAGAATAATCAATAAAATATATTTTTAAAAAAAAGAAATTGAAGGTATTTTTGTACACCAACAATGAAATATCAGAAAATTAGGAAAAATAATCCCATTTGCTATAGCAACAAGAAAAATAATGTACATAGGAGTAAACCTAACCGAGGAGGTAAAAGATCTGTACTCAGAAAACTACAAACGCTAAAGAATTAAGGAAGACACAAACGCATGGAAGCATATTCCATGTTTGTGAACTGGAGGAATTAACATCATCAAAATGTCCATACCACCCAAAGCAATTTATAGATTTAACACAATCCCTATTAAATGACATTTCACAGATATAGAACAAACATTTCCAACATTTGTATGGAACCATAAATGACCCAGAATAGCCACAACAATTTTGAGAAAGAAGAATAAAGCAGGAGGGATCATAATACCTGGCATCAAACTATATTACAAAACCACTGTAATCAAAACAGTCTGGTACTGGCATAAGAACAGACACAAAGATCAGTGGAACAGAATATAAAGCCCAGGAATAAACCCATGTCTCTATGGTCAATTAGTATGAGACAAAGGGAGCAGAAGCATAAAATGGAGGAAAAATAGCCTTTTCAACAAATGGTGTTGGGAAATCTGGACAGCTACATGTAAAAAAATGAAACTTGACCACCAAGCTTATACCACACACAAAAATAAACTCAAGGTGGATAAAAGACTTAAATATAAGTCGTGATACCATAAAAGTCCTAGAGGAGAACATAGGCATGAAAATCTCAGATATTCCACGCAGCAATATTTTCACCAATATGCCCCCTAGAGCAAGAGACAAGGATAAAGGAAAGAATAAACAAATGGGACTTCATCAAAATAAAAAGAAGCCACGACTTCTGCACGGCTAAAGAAAACATTAGCAAAATGAAAAGGGAGCCAACCATATGGGAAAATATATTTGCCAATGATATCTTGGACAAGGGTTTGATCTCCAAAATATAGAAAGAACTCACACAACTTCATTCCAAAAAGACAAACAATCCAATTAAAAATGGGCAAAGGACCTGAACAGACACTTCTCCAAGGAGGGCATACACAGGACCCAGAGACATATGAGAGGATGCTCAGCCTCACTACCCATCAGAGAGATGCAAATTAAAACCACAATGAGATATCACTTCACACCAGTCAGAATGGCCATCATAAACAAATTAACACACAGCAAGTACTGGTGAGGATGTGGAGGAAAGGAAACCCTAGTGCACTGTTGGTGGGAATGCAGACTGGTGCAGCCACTGTGGAAGACAGTTTGGAATTTCCTCAAAAAACTAAACATGGAACTGCCTTTTGACCCAGCAATTCCACTGCTGGGGTTATACCCTAAGAATCCTGAAATACCAATTCGAAAGAACCTATGCACCCCAATGTTCATAGCAGCACAATTTACAATAGCCAAGTGCTAGAAGCAACCTAGTGCCCAGCAGTAAATGAGTGGATCAAAAAACTGTGGTCCATTTACACAATGGAATACTAAGCAGCAGAAAGAAAGAAGGAACTCCTACCCTTCATGACAGCATGGATGGAACAGGAAAGCATGATGCTAAGTGAAATAAGCCAGGCGGTGAAAGACAAATACCATATGATCTCACCTATAAGAGGAACCTTAATAACAAAATAAACAAGCAAGCAAAATATAACCAGAGACATTGAAATAAAGAATACACTGACAGCAATGGGGCAGGGGGTGGGGAATAATGGAGGAAAAAAGGGGAAGGGTCATCAAGGGACACGTATGAAGGACCCATGGACAAAGCCAAAGGGAGGTAGGATTGAGGGTGGGAGGTGAGGGTGAGTGAGGTGGGGGAGAGTGGTGGCGGGAAAATGGAGACAACTGTACTTGAACAACAATAAAAAAAATTTTTTTAAAGCAATGAAAAAATGTCTTTGGGTGAGGGGGGGAAAAAATTCATACCTTCCATCACAAAGACAGTAAAAACTCAAGAGCCGTGAGGCAAACTTGCCCTGTCCACTTCTCCACCTTGGAATGAGGAGCAAATGAGGTAATAAGTGAAAGTCGAGTGCTCTGGACACTGTCACAGACCAGCGGAAGGCATGGCTAGAGCCTGGCTGGAACTAATCCAGTCTCCAAGTCACCAACCTCATGCCTCAGGGCCTTCTCACTTACAAGGAACCTCGGGAAAAGAGTGGAAGCACACTGCCGGTGACCGGTTAAGGCATATATGGGCCAAGGAGGTGAGAGCAGAGGCGGGGCTTAAATGTAAGTGAGGCATTAGGTCCAGGTTAAAGGAAACTACACCCAGGTCCAAAGGAACAAAACTGTGTATTCTGGTGGTCCTTGCACTGTTCATATTGCAAGTAATGATTTGGTGTTAGCAGGAGCCATCACGCTAAAGAGTATGCCCTCTGTTTGAAATTGATTGCTTGTATTGTTTTCTTTGTATTTAAACTGCAAATTGATTTTGGTTTTGGTGTTATGTATAAGCTGAAAGTAAAAGGTATTTTATGCCTAGCTGTATGTCTATATATATTTAAGCAAACTAGATGAGAGTTAATACTGGAGTCCCTGGAGAATCCTTTCCCTTTGAAATGCAGTCCTAGACGTCATCTGTCGTTGAAAAAAATCTATTTGATTATGAGCTGTTGGAGTCCTGCCCCCTCACTCATTGACTGCAGCTGTCAAGGAGGGAACTTCATCATGGGGGAAGCAAGTGGAGCAGGACAAAGTGCCCCCGCCTGGCCCGCATCCTCCATGCACCTCGTCCCTCCTGGGCCTGGACTTAGGTGTGGCGGTGGCAGCAGACCAGGGCAAATCACTGCCGATGCCAGGTGTGGTCCCTAAGTCAATGGGAGTGCGTTCTTGAGATAGCGGTGCAATGGCAGGAATGTGAGGGGCCAGAGGCAGTGATGGACAGAGCCAGCCCAAGAGCTGAACAAATATTGACTCTGAGCAGGGCGGCCTCTTGAAAGCCCTCCACAGGATGCCTCTCGCTGTTCCCCTATCTCCAGCCACCCTCATGGCTGGGTGCCTCTAGCTGGGGGGCGGGGGGTTACTGACTCTCCCTCTGGGGCCCAAAGCTGAAACTCAGGCCTGGACATGTGTGACTCCTGGAATAGGATGTGGGCCTCCCTGGAACCAGGTTGCCCTTAAAATGCTCCCTGGAGGCCCTTGTCCCAGCTCATTCATGAAAGAATAAACTAAATGCAGGCCCCCCTAATTCTTGATAATGAAAATGGTAAGTATCATTGATTAAGAGCGTTCTGCGTGCCAGGCACTGTACTAAATGCTTTACATGCACTGGCTCATTGAATCCTCACAGTAGCCTCAGGAGAGAGATGCTGTTTTTTTACTCCCATTTCGCAGATGCAGAAACTGAAGCACAGGGAGAACGAGGAATGCCAAGTAGAGAAAAGCGCCTCAAGGACATTGTGTCATTCTGTCTGTGGACATGGAAACATGGAGATGGGAAGCACTTAGAAAAGGCAAGGCACCCACCTCCTTTTCCAAATGGGGAGACTGAGGCCCTGAGGGGGAATGACTTACGCAAGGTCTCTCCAGGTTGCAGAGCAAGGATGCTGAGTCAAAGGTGCCGCTGACTGGTGAACATTCCTAGCGAGCTGACTGCTGACCCTTGGGGTTACCTGAGGTCTTGTCTTCCAAGAATCCCAAACACTTTGTTTTCTCTTCCTACAGGCCTCATACTTTGGGCAGACACTCCCGACCCCTCTCCTCATTGGATATCTTTCTCCTTTCCCACCCCATTCGCCCTAACCCAGGCATCTTCCCACATCGCCCCGGGACATTGCTTTCCAGGTCCCAGTGACTGGGCTCTCTCTTCTGTGGCTTCTGTTACTCCACTGGGACCATCCCAAGACCCCTCCCTCTCTCTCTCTGAAATGCAAGGAATCTCAGACTCCACTTCTGTACTCAACACGGAGTGGCTACTGTCTCTACCTGGACCCTGCTCTGACTCTGTGGGCAGCCGAGGGCTCCCCTCGGTTTCACAGCCAGGTTGGAAGAGGTCAAGAATGGAGACAGGAGGACAGGAAGAGTGGAGTGCCTGGAAGAGGGGTATTCAAGAAGGGGTTCACTCCATTGCTACCCCCAACCTGATGTCATCAGTCTAATCTCACACACTGTTCCAGCGTCCAAGGCCTGGCCAGACCTTTAGGACCTCTCTGTCAGCAGGAGAAGAAAAGGGAATGTGAGCTGGCAGGGGGCAGGGTGAGCACCTCCTGCGGAGAAGGGGTCTCTGCAGTCCAGCGGCCTCACAGCCTGGCCTCCCCTCAAGGGTGCTAAGGATGGGAATGGGGTCCTCCAGTTCTGGCAAGGGCAGCACCTTCTGCTCAGAAAGAAATACAGCCTGTGTGCGCCCTGGCCAGCCCCATCCCAGCTCATCCTTGCCTTCCCAGGTCATTACCTCTGAAACTCTGAGAGTTCTCAGGCCTCCCACCCTTACTGCTTATCTCAAGACCAGACTCACTGAATGCAAACCCCAAGCAGGCAAAAGCCTCCTGGGCCCTCCCCTCAGCTCTCATTGTCCACATGCTGCTTGAGCAAAGGGCAGACCCCCAAAGTCTGAACAGCCCAGCCAGCACATGGGCCCACCCTCCTCCCAGCCCAGCCCAGGCCTCAGCTGAGTGGGGGAGAGAGAGTCAGTGTCTCCTGAGGGAGGATCGGGTTCACAAGGAGGCACCTGGCTCCCCGGTGCCCTCAGGACATGCATATCTGGCTCAGGAGAGACTGGAGACAAGGAAGGACACACACCTTCTGGAGACTGGGAACAAGGGGCAAGCACCAAGAGGAAGCAAATCGAATGTTAACATACTGCGCAGGCTGGGAATTAAAAAGATTTCCTCAAATGGAAAGAGGGAGCCAAGCCCAGGGCAGAAATGGGTGCTTCAGAACACAGAAA
>PVJD01015441.1:0-24868 GCA_004026545.1 Mormoops blainvillei | reverse complement strand
CCCACTTCTACATGATGGTTTGTTCACCTGTTTTTTTAATTTATATATTCTTTTATTTATATATAATATAATGGACACTTTAGAGCTCTCCATCCAGTGCAAGAACTAGAAGTTATCAATAACTTTTATCTCTTGAAATCTTCTTTTTTATATTCCTTACTACATGGCCTAATATATAATCAATTTCTGTAACTATTATAAATATAATTTAAAATAGTGAATTTTCTGTTTATTAATTTTAAATTCTATGTTTAGCTTTCAAATTGAACTTATGTTTAATTTGAAAATATTAACCTTATTATGTTTAATTTGAAAATAGAAATCCAAATATTGCTACTACTGTGGTCCCTGAGTAAGAAGATACCTACTAAAAAGAGTTCCCAGAGGCTCACTGGGCTCAAATTACAAAACAGAGCCTAGGAGCCATTTCTACACAAAGGCCTCTCATGCAAACTGTACTTCTGGGAGAAGCTTGCACTGAACTGGCCACATGCACTGTGTTTCTGCCACCTTAGCCACCCCTTAGAAAGGATTTCCTAGAATCCTATTTCAACCAACAGGACTAAAGCTTTCCCCACTCAATTGGAGCTGCGCTATTATATCCCCATCAGCTTCACCAACCACCCAGAGCAGCTCCATTCTGACCAGAATAGTGCCTTTTAAACCAATCAGACTTTGAGATTCGGAGACCTCATTTGCACGAGGACTGGTCAATCAGGGACAAGGGGTGGAAACTTTTGTCTATATAAGCTAATTTCCCTCTGGCTGTGAGAGCGTAGTTTCCCTTTCCAAAGAAGGCTTTAGACTGTGTTTCCCCAGCTGGAGCTGCACAGGGCACAGCAGACTTGCATGGAGCAGGGCAAAGCAGAGCTGTCTACCTAGAGAGGGCCCTGGCTCCAGGCTGCCTTGTCCCAGAGCCTACTAGCAGTCATGCCATTTTCACTCTCATCCTATGTAACAATTGAACCCTTTGCACTGAATAAAGTTTTTTCACCGCACCCCAAATAAGGAATTCCTTATGCTTCCTGTTGATGTTGAATTGATGCCAAAGGTAGTGACCTGCAGTTGACACTACCTTATTTTTTGTCCACTTGATCTAACAGTTACCAAGAAGGATGTATTAAAATCTATAATTGCAATTGCTGATTTATCTATCTCCCCATAATTTTGTCAATTGTCACTACATAATTTGAGTCTAAGAGGGAACAACATATGTTTGATTTTGATTATTACAATTTTCCATTTAAATTCTAACAGCAAGAATATGATCTTCTGTATCTACATAACATAGATAATTTCACTTCATCTACCATGTTTTGCCATGTATAATGTGCACCCATGTTTTTGCCCAAACTTTCAGGGGAAAGAAAACTTTCTTTTTAATTTTTTTAATTCAGTTTTTTATTTATTTATATTTAGAAACGAAACCAATTATCCTATTCCAGGGTGTTATTTTGTACATGGATACCATTATTGCTTTCTAGAGTTACACTTTCAATACATACGCATAAATAAAAGAATTAAAAACATTTATAGAGATGTGGAATTAGTACTACCCATGTATAATGCACATCCTTATTTTTCCCTCAAAAATTTGGGCAAAAGTGTGCATTATATGTGGCAAAACATGATACTTTTGCCATAATTACTTCATTTTGAATTTGCCTGGTATATCTTTTCCACCCTTATATTTTCCCACTTTCTAAGAGTATCTCTTATGTTCAACATGTTGTAGTATCTTTTACATTTATTAAAATTACACAGTCCAGAGTCCCTTAATCACAATTCCAAAATTCAAAAGTCTCTGAAAACTGAGAGTTTTTTCATAACCCATTCAGCAGCAACACTGAATGACCGTACGTCAGCATGATGGCAAAACCAGACTTCAACTGGCAAGGAGCTCTTTCCTTCCAGCGAGATATAAAACATTGCTTCTTCCAGTTCTGTTCCTCTTCCCCTTTTTCCTTTTTTGTGCTATCGCTGTTAAGTATGTTATATCTACATGTCACCAAATACATTGTTATAATTACTTTATGTAGTTACATGTCTACTAAAGTATTTGAGAAAAGAAAGGAGATCAAGGATGTATTTATAGAGTTTGTTATAGTAACCTTATTTACTGTGTCTGGTTCTCTTCATTTCTTCCTGTGGATTTAGTTACCATCTCGTGTCTCTTACCTTCTCTAGCAGGGCTTACTCCTGTTACCCTCCTTGTGCTCATATTGTCAAATATAGCACGTATCTCCATGTCATAGACTGACCAAACTAGATATAATGTTTTTATGTATAACATGTTTTTAAAAAATTCTTTTTAAATCAGTTAAGAAAAGAGAGGAAGAGAAATATGTATATACACTGTGTTTTATAATTATGTAATTACCTTTTCTGGTGCTCCTGGCTTTCCCTTTGGATTTGAATTTCCATCTCGGGGCACTCGCTTTCAGCCTGAAGAGTTTCCTTTAGTATTTCTTGTAAGGTGGATCTGCCAGTAAAGAATTATTTTAGTTTGCATGTACCTGAAAATATATTTTGCTTTCATTTTTGAAAGCTCTTTTTGCTAAATATAAGATCCTTGTTCGACAATTCTTTCCTTTTAACACTTGAACATTCCACCCACTGCATTCTGGCCCCTATCGTTTCTGCTGAGAAGTTAGTTATTAAGCTTCTTGAGGTTTCTTGTGTGTAAGGAATTGTTTTCCTCTTGCTGCTTTCAAACTTTTCTCCTTTGTCTTAACTTTTAGCATTTTATTGTCATATGTCTAAGTGTGAATTTCCCTACTGTTTTTATCCTACTTGGAGTTCATTTTGTGTTTTCCTACTTGAGAAAAACTTCATAGCCATCACTCTAGAGCTGAGGGTGAGACAGTAGCTTGCTTCTCATAAGGGGGCACCCCTGCTTTATTAGCAGGGTGATGGGTGGGAGCCTGGCCTCTAATCTCTTCAGCTTACTTCTTCCAGCTGGAACAAGGATAAGTGGGGCCCCAATATCTATGGCCTGCCACAGATGCAAGGCGGAGCCATTGAACCTCCACCTGCCAAGGTCAAGCTGGGTAGAAGAAAGGAGCCTCGAAGCTGTACTTGTCAGGAATTCTGCTTCTGCAACTTGGAACTGAGAGGGATGAGAAATGCTCAGGGCCTACCCCTCCCAGTGAGACATCATACCCCTTGACTAGGAGCTCAGGGGAAGGAAGCTCTGTCTTCTTGGTCACACCTAACCAAAGCAGACCTTTCATCATGCTGAGCAGGGGAGACTTGGGTGCATTTAGGGAAGAAGTGGGTTGTGACCCAGTGCTACACACTGGCTGTTCTTTAGTAGATTGTGTAGATTTTTGTGGACAAATACTTCCTCAAAATTAATGCTGTATGTCATTAAGACAACTTTCAGAGATGTTCAGTGATTTTTCTCAATAGATACGATACAAAAGGATATATATATATATATATCAAAGTCATAAATCAAATAATTAACCAAATATATTTAAAAAAACATATACATGTCAAATATTCACTACGTAATGGCTGTTTCTGTAGGAAACATATTCTCAGTGATCATAGAGCTCCCATTCTCATAGTGGGATTCTGAACTCTCACTTCTTTGTGGCTTCTGAGTTAGTTTCTCAACCCCATCTTCTAGTACTTTAACTCAGATTATAGCTTCACCTTTCTTTTTTAGATCTCTTTCACCTTGTCCATGGGCATCTCCTGACTCCACGGAATCTCCTAATACTCAATCCAAGATAACACTCTTTACTGGGCCCTCTACCCTTTTTTATTAGTTATTGGTCCCCTGCTGTTAGATTGAGGGACTAGGAAGAGGGGAGAAGGATGCTCTGGGACAGATGAGCATGTGAGCAACTCTTGGTGTGGCATCTATTACCATTCAGTTTCCATGCTGACCTAAGCTTCCTGCCTGTGGCTGGTCCTGGATCTGCTACTTCTCTCTCCCATAGTAGCTGATCTATCCAAAGCAATACAATAGCAAGGAAAGGGTATGATTAGAAAACTAGTTCTAGCAATCCCCTGATGTCTGGCCCCTTAGCCTTCTCTTGCAATCTGCTTTCTATTCCCTCATCCTTCTCTTGGTCTTCAGCCACATCCCAAACCCTCCCAGTTGAATCAGGCCCATTTACTTGATTTATATTCAGAGGCTAAATCACCTTATTCCCAAAGCATTTCACAATATTTTCATTTTATTTGGTAAACTGTTTCTGAAACCCGTCAACCTCCTTTTCCATTCTGTGGCAATCCTAAGATACTAGGGAAGAAAATAAATCTCACTTGTTCTCCAACTGGTCCAGAGATAGATGTCAATTTTCTGTTACTTGTACTTTAAGACATCTTTGTTTGCTATTAAGTGATTACATCTTATCTCTCTTTCCTTCTAGTATGTGAGGGGAGGAATGAGTTCTTATTTCTCTTTGTGTCCTCAGTGTGTCTGGACAGTATTGGACAGGCATACTGAGGACCTGATATGGATAGAGTGTTGTAGGTTTTATGAAGCCTAATCACCTGAAATCCCAGCTGTCAGGCAGCTTAGTATTTAGCAGAAGATGAAGAGAGAGACACTCTCCTGGACTGGCCTTTTTTATTGATTTTCAATGCTGGAGTAAATGAACCTAGTTCATCAGGGGTTAAACACATAAATTATATCCATTTCAGAATGCCAGTAAGTGGAGAAATGATCTATTACATTCCGACATTATTGCATTGATAACTAATGCAAAGCTAGCTTTTCGGCTATGTATCAAACCCTTTTCTTCTGCCAGGTATAACGGTACTTAAGTGCCTCCCAAAGCAATTGCATTTTTGTTTCTACTTTTAATATCAGACCATTAATCCCAATGTTCTGTTTGGAGTAAGGTGATATGTATGAACCCAGGCTTAGGAATTATGATAGTTAAAGGGCCACATTTAAAGAGGCAGATGCAAAATGGGACTTCATTTCTTTCTGGTATGAGGCTTTTAAGTGCCAGAAAAATAACCATCCACAGAAAGGAATTTTTCAGTAAGAGCTGCAGCTCTGATATTTTAGTCACAGTTCTCTCCAAATCAGCTGAATATATGAATCTTGTTGGAGTAATGGCAGTTCAAAAATACAATTGTATAAAATTGACTTAAATCCTTTGACTGTATGTCTACATTGTATAGTCAATAAAAAAAGTTTCCTGGGCCAAGGAAGTGATTACTACAATGCAGATATGTTTCTTCCTTGAAAATTATAATGCAAGACTTCATTCTCAAATTTTTTGTCTGCTCCTTCCCCAGCAAGCTTTGCAGCCCACTTGAATCAGACCCATTTATTTGATTTAAATGATGGAAACTGTAAAAGTTATCAAGAGACATGCATTCGGGATAGACTGTCATTGAAATGGAAATATATTTGCACTTATATGAAGAATGAGAACTTTTTTTTTTTACCAGAAGTTCTCAGATTTTTTGTTTTCTAGGATTAGAAGGAATCCCCTCATGATTACAAAGATCAAGTCTCTTTTCTTGAGGAAGGCAAATGGGGCAGTGAAGTACTCTGGCCCAGATCCTGCAGTAGATGACTTAGATGAATTAATTCTCTCAACAAGGGAGGTGAGTGAGGGTATGACACTCAGGGAAATAGGCCCCAGAGAGAACCCGTGTCATAGCCAAAGACCTTGGTTTTCCCACTCATTGATAACTCCAAGTGATGGATGATGGAGAAGGGCTCCCTGCTCTTAGCAAGCCAATATATTAACATTCACAGCCACTAAATAACAAATCTGAAGGTGTTTCTTCACAATGCAAAAGGATTTCCTAGCAGCTTCCTTTAAATAGCCAGGACATTAAAAATACTAAGAAATAAAATAATATTAAAAATATTAAAATCTCTATTTTATATATAATTTACATTCACCATTCCAATAATAGTTTCCATTTATCAAGCATTTATATATCTTATACATATTATGCATTAATTCTTCACAATTCCCCTGTAAGGTGGGTCCTATTTTAGTCTCATTATATAAGTGATGGAACTGGGCACACAGAATAAATATCCCGAGGTCATATACCTACCTAGAAGAGGATGGAGGCAGGGTTTAAACCCCAGTTTTATGAGTCCTGAACTCATGCTCCAAGGCAATACACCGTCTCTCTATGGGGCAGAATGTTTCCTCAACCTGTGAAGTGATACTATGCCACTTAGGAACTTCATTCTTTTGACAAATCATTTTACTGATGGGTCATGGTGAATTTAATTCCGGACAGGTGCTGATTTAAAGTTGCTATATTCTCATCAGTTCACTGGAGGAGGGTATGGAGAATAATGGGATATATGACATGGTCATTGTCCTTGTGGAAATTGCAATCTATTTGAAGAAACCTCTTGAATTCTATCAGCGTGTCCTAAATATCGACACCCATTTACTGAGGTTCAGTGTTGCTTTTTTAATAATTATTTTAAAAGTTTTATTTGAAATACTACTTTACAGTGGTTTATACATTCTTCTAAGCTTTCTTATGCTAGAAATATGTTGTTACAGCCACATCTTCTATTTTTAACTAGTTTTCTTTTATGTTTTAACATTTAGAAGGTTTTAACATTTTGAAGGAGGCCAATCTCAATTGTACAAGAATTATAATTAACATTACATTAAAATAATGTTTTATATTTCCCAAAATATTCAAAATTAAGCAAACCCACTTGAAAAGAAATGACACTTTCAATATTGGTTTAATCTTTCCACAAAGGTATATATATATGCTTTTGTCCATTCATTCAAGTTTATTTTTAAGTGTGTTGATACTACTTGAAGCTGTCATCCATAAAATTTCTCATTACAATATTACTGAGATGAGTTAACTTTTTAAGTTTGAGAATTAAAATACTTATTAACATATTTGCTACATTTTAAAAATTATTAGCTCTATTTTATATTTGTCAAATTTTCTCAATTTTTAGTAATCTTTTCAAATATTTTTTTTCTTATAAACATCTTTATTACACAGGTTTTTAAACACTCCTCCAAATGCATTGCAGTACTGCTTTTTAAATCGTGAAGGAAGTGGCCCTCCATGAAGCTCAGCCTCACTGATAGGTTTCTCAATGTCCCTGCGTGGCTCAGTGAGCCTGGGAAATGGCCATCTGAATGGAGAGCCCAGAACACACTTATTTCCCCTATTCCTCCCACTGCTATTTCACTAGGGGGGAAAAAAGCAGAAAAGAAAAGAAGAAAAATACTCGTTAAATATTTTTTACCATAATTAGGTTTAAATTGGAAATTTATAGAGAGGATGGAACGTGAGAAAGTACCACCGTGGAGGCTTCGGGGGCCTTGGAAGTTGTTGCCAGTCTTCTCTGCCTGGGCCTGGAGGAGGGTCCCGGAGGATATGCACCACATGCTTGGTCCCGTGCTGCTACGCACTGCTTTTCCTAACCATCAGGCAACGGAGCATTCCCAGCCAAGCTTCCCAAGCTACAGGCTGCTTTAGATGCTGCTTGTGACTGTTTCTATCTGCAGGGAAGCCCATGAGTGGGTGCAGAGAAATCTGTTCCTTCGTTTTCCTAAAAGGTGAAGTAGCTCTGAGAACTTGGTATTCAGATAAAGGCTGCAATGTGATGTTGAAATGCTGATATAAATGTAAGGGTACTTTAAGGTCACAGGGCATTAGTAATACCTACAGGCCCCTAGTGTTCTCTAGT
The DNA here is from genome assembly GCA_004026545.1 of Mormoops blainvillei. NCBI lineage: Eukaryota > Metazoa > Chordata > Mammalia > Chiroptera > Mormoopidae > Mormoops > Mormoops blainvillei. The sequence continues at coordinate 17,196 of PVJD01015441.1, read as the reverse complement.
CCTACTGCCACCAACCTTCATCATTTTCATGCTTGGACTATTTTGATAAGATCAAGGTTGGTCTTCCTCTTTTCCACAATGCCTTCTCTCAGTTTTTCTTGGGGGCCTCAGTCGGATCAATTACCTTCAAACTGCAATTTTCAGCCTGTCATTCTTCAGTGAAATGTTTTCATTGGCTCCCTATTATACAGGGTTGGGCAAAAGTAGGTGTACAGTTGTGAGTACATGAAACACTGAGTTTATTCTTGTATTATTATTTATTAATTATTGTATTATTTCCCATACAGACAACCGTACACCTAACTTTTGCTCCACCCTGTATGCAGAATAAAATCCAAAGTCCTTACCAAGGCACATAAATCCCATGAGTTTCTTCTGCGAACTTTTCCTGCAGTATAGTGGTTTGCCCCCGCCAGGACACATTTGGTTTTCATAACTCAGAGGACAGGAGCTACTGCCTTCTCGTTGGTAGAGATTAGAGATGCTGATAACATCCTGCAATACCCAAAACAACTCACCATAACAAAGAATCTAAACTCAATAGTGCCGAGATTGTTCCTGAATGTTCTTTGCACTGACTCCTTCCTCAGTTTCCACCTTCGACTCCTACGTGTAACTCCTGCCTTGACTCCTGACAACTCCCAAAGTGTTCCAAGTGAAATGCCCCCTCTCTTCTGAAGCTTTATAGAATGTTTGGTCCCATTTCTGTGTTACTCTTCTTAAATGTTTTATTTCCCCAACTGCATTATACATTTTTGAAGTATAAAGAATCTATCTTCTCCTTCTCATATACCCCATAGTACTTATCAAAGGGCTGCACATATAATAGCTGCTAAAAAGTATTTGTTGTTTGACTGGACACAAGGAAAATAGTTCATTTTGACGGTGGCCTCCCTTTATAGCCATATCGCTCCACTTACTATATAATTTGATAACCACTACTGCAGTCATTGAATTCCTAATATGTAGACTCAAGTTCAGTTTCTTTGTTTTAAGACACTGACAGTTTTACCAGACCCACAGCTCAGGAAAACATAATAGAATGCTGGTGATCAGGTGCAGCCCTAGCTTACTTTGTCACGCCTCTTGGCCTGCTGTTATCCCAAATGAGTGGCCGTACGGAACAAATCACTAACATGAAGTACAAGGCAAAATTACCAGGAAAGAAAGCATGAAATGGTAAATGTTTTATTTAATCTAGAATGATATGGAAATGTTTCATCTGATGCCAGCCTGCTGTTTTAAACAACCTCAGCCTTATTATTCAGAAACACTAACGCTAATGTATCTTTGCAGCAGAAAGCTCGCTAAATAGGCTAAAAGAACAAAGGAATGGGATCACGTCTATCCTGGTCACTGCCTCTCACTCAGATAAACAGTACGATGTCATTTAGCTTGTCGAACAGGTATGGAGCATTTACAAATAAAATGTGCACCCATGCACTGCATTGCTCATACAGCACTGTGGATGACACAGAGGCCCTCAAAGGTCTCGCAGGCTGATGTGGATATAAGATACAGAATGAACGGCAGTGACATGGAGTTCTGTGGTGTTCCAAGGATAGAGTAATCGAGTTCAGAGGAAGCAAGTGGGTAAGGTGTCACTTTTAAGACTCTTCAAAACAGAAAAAATAGGAATGTTTTGCTTTTAATATCCTTTTAATAGTTTTGTTGAATTGTATTAATTTTCTATTGCTGAGGTAACAAATTGCCACAAGCTTACTGCCTTCAAACAACATCAATGTATTATTTTATAATTTTGTAGGTCCGAAATGTGACATGGGTCTCACTGGGCTAAAATAAATGTATTATATTCCTTTCTGGAAGTTCTGGGGAGAAACTGTTTCCTTGTCTTCTTCAGATTCCAAGCTGCCCACGCTCCTTGGCTCATGGCCCCTTTCCTCCACTTTTAAAACCAGCAGTGATAGGTTGAGTCCTTTTCATGCCTCATTTTTCTAACCTATTTTTTCATCCTCTTCAGCTTTTAAGGACTCATGTGAGTAGATGAGGTTTACTTAAATAGTTTAGGATAAGCTCCCCACCTCCATGTCCTTAACCTTAATTACTTCTGCAAATATCTTTTGCCAAGTAAGAAAATATATTTACGAATTCCAAAAATTAGGTTGTGGACATCTTTGGGGGATCTATTATTCTCTTTTCTACATAATATAAAACTTACAGTAAATTGCACAAATATCAAGTCTACGACTTGATGAGTTTTATGTGTATACATGCATATAACCACCGCTAAGAAAAGCTATAGCATGCTTCCAACACTTCTGTTTTCTGGAACTTTTGCGACCCTTTTGTCCACACACTTATCCAGAGATAACCACACTTTGACCTTTATCACCATTGACTACCTTTGCCTGTTTATAAACTTCATATAAATAGAAACAAACAATCTGTACTACTTTTGCGTTAAGCTTCATTTTTGCCAATACTTTATGTGTGAGGTTAATCCATGTTCATACAACGAGAGCAATAGTTCATCTTTTGCATTACTCGGTATTATTCCATTGTATGCATATTCTACAGTTTATTTATCCGTTCTGTCACTGATAGGCATTTAGGTTGTTTATTGTTTGAGGCTATTGTGAATAAAGCTATCATGAGTGGCTTTTTGTATGCCTGTTTTTTCATAAGCACACACATGTTCAGCTTTAGTAGATAGTACTGAGTGTTCAAAGCAATTGTACCAACTTACACTCCCACCTGCAATGACAAGAGTTTCGGTTGCTCTGCATTCTCAAGGCCACATGATATCACAGACCTCTCAGTCTGGGGCTTTGGGTGGGGTTAATAGCATCTCACTGCTATAATGTGCATTTTAAATTTGTGTTGTTTTGATGGCTAATGACATCGAGCACGTGTTCTTGTGTTTATTTGCTATCTGCACATTGTCTTCAAATCCTTTGCCCATTTTACTTTTAGTTCATCACCTGCCTTTTAAAAATGATGTATGGGTGTTCTTTATGGATTTTGAAATGAATTTTTTGTCAGGTATTTGCATTGCAATATATTTCCCACCTGTGACTACATTTTCACTCTTGGAATGATTACGTCTGGTGGATAAAGTTTCTTAATTTTAATAAAGGTCATTTTAGCAGCCTTTTTATGGTTAATGTTTTTGAGTTACTATATTTTGCCATGTATAATGTACACTTTTTCCCCAAACTTTTGAGGGAAAAATGAGGATACATGTTATATGTGGGCAGCACTACTTCCATAACTGTATAAATAATTCTTTTATTTATGCTTATGTGTTAAAAGTGTAACTCTAGAAAGCAATAATGATATCCATATGAAAAATAATACCCTGGAATACAATCATCAGTTTTGTTCCTAAATACAAATAAATAAATACTTGAATTAAAAAATTAAAACAAAAGATACTTTTCCTGAGAGTTTGGGCCAAAAATGTGGGTGTGCATTATACACGGCAAAACAAAGTGCATCATTCAAATAGCTACCCACCCCGAGGAGCGGAAGGCATTCTCCTGTGTCACTACCACATGCTTTACTGCTTCTCCGTTCACAGTTAAGTCTATGTTTCATCTCAAAATACTATGGTAGGAGATAAGCATCAAGCTACATTTATTTCTGTATGAATATTCATGTAACTCAGTACCATTTATTCAAAATACCATCCTTTCCTCCCTGATTTATAGTGACGTATTTGCTTTAAATCAGATTGCTGTAGATATGTGGGTATATTTTTGAACTCTGTCCTGTTCCATTGATCTATTTGTCTATCCTCTTGCTGATGTATCACATAGATGCTAGAGTCAGTGATGGAATAAACACATAGTGGATTCTGACCAACAGTATTTTCATTGGCGGGAATAATCAAAATGTTTTCATGATAACTATTATGATTATTCTACCCCATGCTAAGGTGATCTTATACATCAATATTTACTTGTAAGCTCCTTAAGAAAAGCAATTCTGCTGCCTGTTTTGTAATTGGTCACCCTGTACCTAGTAAACAATCAATAATAATTGATTATATCAAACTGTGAAGTTTCTCAGCTAATAGATAAATAAGAATGATGGTGTAAGAATATTTAAAAGGCTAGAAACTTGTTGAGAAAAATCCACTAAAAGTTACAGACATCTTAAGTAAACCAGACAGAAATTATCTGATTAGGCTCAAAGATTGGGACTTGGGAATCCTGGGATACAGTCCTGGCATTGCAGATAAAGCTATTTTACATAACCCCAGGCAAGCCACTTAATCTTTTGTGTTCCATTGACCTATCTGTAAAAAGAGAAAAATACTAGGGTAATAATATTTCAACCGTATAGGACTACTGTGAGACTGAATTAAAAATAAACTTGAAAAATAATTTTTCACTTGCTGTGAAAATCCAGCTTATCTAAGATACTATTCCTTCTTAAAAATATGAAAATCACCACAAGCCCACATTTGTGTATGTATGTGTACACGCATCCTGTAAGACACTAAAGAGCATTTCAATTAGCATTAGAAACAGGAAAATAGACAATATTAAAATAGATTTAGAGTTTATTATTTTCATCTTTAGCTGAAAACTGATCATCAAATTATATTGTACATATATACAGTAACTCTCTATTAATTCAACCCCTCTCTTCATTAATTTGACCATAGAAATGAATATTTGTAACAGACACAAATGCTCAGTTAAGTTGTTGACATTTTCTTTGTATCTGTCCAATTTAATTGAGTATGCCCATGAAATCAGAATCAAAGGTAAGCAAAGGTTAGAAAAGGTACAATCTAAACAATACATGTATAACACAGAGATAAAAAGATTTCCCTTACTATTTTGACCCTGGGAAAAGGAAAAATTTTATAAGAAAAAGAAAGTCAGAATTTATGCCTTTCTTATGTTTGATATTTTATTTTTAATTTCAGTTTTCCTCACCACAACACAGTGCTTACGTAGCCCATATTTAGCGCTCAACAAATGTGTAATGAATGAAAAATTGCTCCTTTATCTTTACCCCCAAAGTCCTGTATCACATGAGTTGCATATCTTACTGTGATCATTTATTTACATGCTCTTTCCTCTAGATCTGTGAAGTCCTTGAGAGTGGAAATTCATTTAATCATCTAGCTTCTTCCATTTCTGATGCATAGTGGATACTTAGAATATGTTTCAGCTAATGCTGATAGGCCAATAGGCTTGGTAACCTCATGCTGACCAAGGAGAACATATCTTCCTTTAATGCTCTGACAAAGATGGACTGGATGGGAAAATATTATTTAGCACATTGTGTTGGACAGAGCATGTTTGCTTACAGGTGAAAGGGAATTGACAGGTAAGAAGATTCCACCACCAACGTAGGAAAACTATGAAAAAAAATCAATTCTCTACAGAAAGATGGTCAGTTTCCCATCAAAAACTTGACCCCAGTACAAGTGGATATGAGTTCTGAACTGAGTATTTATGGAAATGCCATAAACAGATATACTTCTAATATGGGCTGTCTTTGTCATAATAATGAGTTTATATTTTTTATGTATCCTACCCATTATGATGGATTAACTAGCCGTCTAACTAACCACATTGGTCTAGCCATTTGCTCTCTTCATAACACTGTCCAGAATGTCGATTTGGTATTTCTGTGTATGAAATTTGCCGGTAATATTGCACTTGAAGGACTACACTATATAGGCGACCCTGCTTAATGGAAAAGAGAACTAAGAGAGTCCTGGTCAAGATGGTGAAGTAGCCAAATGCTCTAATTGCTCCCCCACCCCAAATGACCACATTATTTTGCAACTAAGTTATAGAAAAACCACCTTTAAGAACCACCTAAAGACTACCTCAACAGAACTTCCATAAGTAACAATATAAAGAAGCCACGCCAACGCTGGTAGAAGGGATGGAGGTGCGAAACGGGCTCATCCCGTGCCCTCGTATGGTGGTTAAGAATCAGAAGGGCTATCTCAGCTGCAGAGGTCATCCCCAAGGAGTTAGGGGTCCCAGCCCCACACCAGGCTTCCCAGCCCAGAGCACCAGGGTCTAGAAGAGGAGTCACTACAATATCAGGCTGTGAAATTGGTGAGGGCTCCCTCTGGATGAAATATAAGGCTGCTGTAAATACAGGTGAGTTTGGCTAAAGGGCCAAAGCACAGACTCACTCTTTTACAGACTTACCCTGAGCATCGGCAAAGGAATAGCAGCTCAAAGAGCACCAGGGACATATAGAAAGGAACTGAATTGTCTGGCTTCAGGGTAAGAAATGCAGGGGCAGCTTTCTCCGGGATGGACGTGCTGGTAGGTACCATCGTTCCTGTGTTGAGTGTTCCCCCTATATAGCCAGCAGACACAGGTGGGTGCCAATTCAAAGCCTGCATTAACCTAACATCATTTACCCACCCTGGTGGTTCCCCGAGACACCACTACACCCAACATATGTACCCAGCCAAACTTCTTTCAGCAGCAGTTCTAAATGAGTGGTGGGACTAGATCCACAATATGGCCTTTCCTAAAGTCTCTCAAAGGTCCACAAATCCTAAAAGAGCAGTGGTTGGCCTTGATGTTCCCTATACCTCTTGCTAAGGGGCTCCAACATTGGCACTACTGACAGCCAGTATCAGTTCACAGCATAGCCTCTCCCAGGTACCTTAAAGTCCAGCACAGACAACTACCAACCACAGATCACTTTATGGCTTCTACCAGATGGCCCCAGCTGGGCATAGTCAGCAACTGTCCTTGGTCCATGTCGTAGTCACTCCCAAGAGGCCCCAGAACCAGCCCACCCAATGGCTGGCTTCAGACCACACCATAGCACCACCCAATTAGCTCCTAAAAAGACACAACCAAGGAGTGGACTCAACAGTCACCAGAGTCCCACTAAAGTGAATCCTGCTCCATGCGATCAGCCCCTACAAAAGAGTGAAGAGAGAGGAAGTCATAGAGAAGAAGAATTAACATAGTTAAAATGTCCATACTACCCAAAGCAATCTATAGATTCAATACAATTCCTATCAAGATTCCAATAACATATTTCACATAACTAGAACAAATATTCCAAAAATATGTATGGAACCACAAAAGGCCTTGCAAAACAACAGCAATTCTGGGAAAGAACAAGGCGGAGGAATCATGCCACCTAATATCGAACTATAGTATAAGGTCATGGTAATCAAAACAGCATGTTACTGGCATAAAAACATACACATAGATCAATGGAACTGAATAGAGAGCCCAGAAATAAACCCACAACTTTATAGTCAATTAATATTCAACAGAGGAAGCAAGCACATACCATGGGCTAAAGATAGTTTATTCAGTAAATGGTAATGGGAAAATTGGACAGATATGCGCAGAAAAATGACCCTAGACCACCTTCATACTCCACACACAAGAATAAATTCAAAATTGAATGAAGACTTAAATATTAGGCCTGAAACCATAAAAATTGGAGAAGAAAACATAGACAGCAAAGTCTCAGACATTGCTCATAGCAATATTTTATCAGCTATATATCTCCAGGCAAGAGAAACCAAAGAAAAAAAAATAGACAAATGGGACTACACCAAACTAAAAAGTTTTGCAGAGCAAAGGAAAATATCAACAAAATTAAAAGATGACCCACAGAACGGGAGAACTTATTCACCAATGCATCTGATAAGGGGTTAATATCCAAAATTTATAAAGAACTTACAAGCTCCACACCAAAAATCAAACAACCCAATTAAAAAATGGCCTGAACAGACACTTCTCCAAAGAGAACGTACAGATGCCCAATAGACATATGAAAAGATGCTCACCATCACTAATCATCAGGGAAATGCAAATTAAAACCACAATGAGATACCATCTCACACCTGTCAGAATGGCTATCATCAATCAATCAACAAACAGGTGCTGGTGAGGATGTGGAGAAAAGGGAATCCTCTTGTACTGTTGGTGGGAATGCAGATTGGTGCAGCTGCTGTAGAAAACAGTATGGATTTATGTCAAAAAATTAAAAATGGATCTACCTTATGACCCAGAGACTCCACTTCTGGGAATATATCCAAAGAAATTCAAAACACTAATTTGAAAGAACATAAGCACCCCTATGTTCACTGCAATGTCATCTACAATTGCCAAGCAGCCCAAGTTTCCATCTGTAGGTGAGTGGATAAAACAACCATGGAACATTTACACAATGGAATACTACTTGGCCATAAAAAAGAAAATTTTACACTTTGCAACAGCATGGATGGACCTGGAGAATATTATGTTAAGTGAAATAAGCCAGTTGGAGAAAAACATATACCATATGGCTTCATTCATATGTGGAATCTAATGAACAAACTGAACTAACAAGGAAAATGGGGACAGACTCATAGAGGGAGAGCAGGATGATGGCTAATGCAGGGGAGGTGAGGGGGTGGAGGGATCAAGCAAAAAGGAAAAAAGGAGTTGTGGAATTGGACAACAGTGTGGTGATTGCTGGGGCATCAGGAGTAAAAGGGGACTAAATGGTAATAGAAAAACAATACAATAAAGATTTAAAAATGATATGGTACCCCTTACACAATGGAACATTAGTTGGCCTGGAAAAGGAAGAAAACCTTACCCTTTGAGATAGCATGGATGGACTTGGAAAGCATTATGCTAAATGAAATAAGCCAGCCAGGGAAAGACAAGTACCATGTGATTTCACTCATATATGGAATCTAATGAACAAAATATACTAACAGACAAAATAGAAACAGACTCAGAGAGAAAATAAATTGGCAGCTGTCAGAGAGGACGGGTTTGTGGGACTGGGTGAAAATATGAAGGGATTAAGAAAAAAAACCTCATATACACAAACAACAGCATGATAATTACCAGAGAGAGAGGGCTGGTGGGTGGTAGAAGAGGGTATATGGGGGTTAAATGGTGATGGAAGACTTGACTTGGGATTGTGAACACACAATACAATATACAGATGATGTATTATAGAATTATACACCTGAAGCCTATATAATTTTATTAACCAATATAACACCAATACATGCAATTAAACATAAATAAAAATAAGATAAAACACTCATGAATAAATTTAACCAAAGAAGTAAAATTCCTCTACTCAGAAAATCATAAAATCCTGAAGAAATTGAAGAAGATACAAATAAATAGAAACACATACTGTGTTCATGGGTAGGAAGAATTAACATTGTTAAAATGTTCATAATACCCAAAGCAATCCATAGATTCAATTTAACTACTATTAAAATATAAATGGTATATTTTACAGAACTAGAACAAATAATCCAAAAATTTATGAAGAACCAGAAAAGACCCCAAATAGCCACAGCAATCTTGAGAAAGTAGAACAAAGTTAAAAGTATCACACTACCTGATATCAAACTATACTACAAGTCTATCATAATCAAGACAGTATGGTACTGACATAAAAACAGATGTATAGATCAATAAAACAGTGGAGAGATCCCAGAAATAAACCCTTGCCTATATGGTCAATTAGTAGGCAAGGAGGCAAGAGTATACAATGCAGTAAAGATAGTCTATTTAATAAATTGTGAAAATTGGGCACATACATACAAAAAAAATACTAGACCCCTTTCTTACACTATATACAAGGATAAACTCAAAATGGATTAAAAATTTAAATGTAAGACCCAAAATCATAAAACTCCTAGCAGAAAATACAAGCGGTCAAATCTCAGACATTTCTCTTAGTGACGTTTTCTTATATATCTCCTTGGGCAAGGGAAATAAAAGAAAAAATAAACAAATGAGACTGCACCAAACTAAAAAGTTTTTGCACAGCAAAGGGAGCCATCAACAAAATGAAAAGACAACCTACTGAATGGAAGAAAATACTTACCAATGATATATCTGATAAGGGGTTACTATCTAAAATTTATTAAGAACTCAACACCAAGAAAACAAACAATCCAATTAAGAACTGAACAGAGGACCTGAATCAACACTTCTCTGAAGGGCACATAGAGATGGCCAATAGACATATAAAAAAATGCTCAATATCACAAATCATCAGAGAAATACAAATATAAATCACAATAAATCACATGTGTCAGAATGTTTATCATCAATTCATCAATAAATAGTGTGAGTTGATGAGGATGTGGAGAAAAGGAAACCTTGGTGTGCTATTGATGGGAATAAAATCTGTGCAGTCACTAGAAAAAACAGTATGGAGGTTCTTTAAAAAAATTAAAAATGGAACTGCCTTATAACGAGTAATTTCATGTCTGTGTGTATAGCCAAAGAAACCCATGTGCATCTCTTTGTGTACTGAAGCATTATTTACAATAGCCAAGATATAGAACAGCCTATGTCTCCATCGACAGATGACTGGATAAAGAAGCAGTACATGTAAGCAATAGAATATTACTCAGCCTTTAAAAAGAATGGAATCTTGCCATTTGCAACAATAAGGGTGGACCTAGAGGGTATTAAGCTAAGTAAAATAAGTCAGGCAGATAATGTCGAATACCATATGATTTCACTTATATATATAAAGTCTATGAAAACAAAATAAACAAACAAAAAAACAGAAACAAACCCATAGATATAGAGAACAAACAACAACTGGACAGGACCAATTTGCTAGATGGGGAGGAATTGGGGAGCTGGGTGGAAAAGGTGAAAGGGTAAAGGGGGCCAAATATATGGTGATGGAAGATGATTTGATTTTGCCTAGTGGGCACACAATGCAATATACAGAAAGGTACACTTAAGATCTATTGATCTTATTGATCAATGTCACCCCAATAAATTTATTTTTAAAAAGATGAAGAGATTAAGAAATACCCATTGACAGTTATAAGATATTCATGAGGATATAAAATACAACATGGGAATTCAGTCAATAATATTGTAATAACTACGCATAGGTTTAGTTGGGTACTAGACTTGTCAGAGGATCACTTCATAAGTTATACAAATGACTAACCACTATGCTGTATACCTGGAACTCATATAATATTGATGTCAACTGTAATCGAAAAATAGAATAAAAAAGAAATATGTGTCTAAGAATGCTTTCTCTTCTACTCTGTGCTATTTAATGTTCAATAAAGGTGGAAAAAATACCAGCTGAACTAAAAAGATACTGAGAGGGTTGAGTAATTTTTTTAATTATCATTTTTAGACATAGATAAACATAGCTTAATTAAAAGCAGCTGGACAGGACCACACTGGATGAAGCTGGATTCCCTGAGATGTTTCAGCATTTTGCATCCCCACTGAGGACTCAATTAGTCCCAGAGCCTGGTGTCCAAAGGATGAAACACACATGTGTTTCAAGCAAGAGGTTAGCAATACAGGAACTTACAACTAATGTCCACTGATTTCAGAGGCACAGAAAAGAGCTACCCCACTTATTTAGCACCTGCCCTGAGCCACCTGCTATGTACATTATTTCATGTAACCCTCATAACAACTTTTTGAAGAACAACTGTTATTATTTCTCCAATATTGAAAAAGTGAAACAGGTTCAGAGAGATTAAATAATTATTTCAAGGTCGCAGAGTCAGAAAGAGCTGCAGAAATATTCAAACTAGGTACAACAGACACCCTGGCCCCATGCTGGCATCACTGCACTATTCTAAGTCTCGGAGTGAACTGAAGAATGGGGGTATTTTAGAAATCTGGATCAGGGCTGCCCACACTGACCACATGTGGCTACTGAGCCCTTGAAATACAGCTAGTTCCAACTGAAATGTTCAGTAAGTATAAAATACACAACAGATGTCAAAGGTTTAGTTTTAAAAAATGAGAATAATAATTTGAATATATTAGATAAAATATAGTATCAAAATTAATTTCACCTTTTTCTTTGATCTATGTATCTACTAGAGAACTTAACATTATAAATGTGACTTGTATTTGAGGCTCACGTTGTGTTTCTACTCGGCAGTGAAGCCTTTTGGCAGTTGCCCGCAAACATGCTGGGGTTCAAGGACGGTGCCTTGGTCCCTAAATGAAAATAAAACACTAGTTCTCAACCAGCAGCAATTTTTCCCACCTCCACCAAGGAACATCTGGCAACACCTGGAGACATTATTTTATTGTCAAGACCGGGTTGGGGGTGCCATTGGCATATAGTGGGAAGAGGTCAGGGGTGCTGCTAAAGACCCTGAAATGCAGAGAACAGCTCCCCCTGAAAAAGAGTCCTTAGACTTCATATATTACTAGCGTCCAATTGAGAAACCCTGGATTTAGGGATGAGGAGAATGAGCATAAGCAGGCAAGATCCCCTACGCTGTGAAGAATTGGGGAACTAAGCAGAAAGGCAACAGGGGCCTGATGTAGTAGCTGGGAACTCAGCACCAGGAGTAAGGTACAAGGACCAGGTCTTGGAAACAAACAGCACGAGTCCATTGAGGAGCAGTGGAGCACATCCCAGAGGCCCAAGCCCCTGCCAGGCCCGGCCCTCTTAGAGTTCGGCTGGAGTTACTTAGATCCAGGGATTAGAGAAAAAGCCAACGCTGTGGGCCTGCAGCTTTTAGCTGCAGGGAGAAAAGGCATGCAGTCTAGAGCCAGGCAGGGCCTGACACACCTAACAAATGAGATCAGTTACATGACTTTTCCCACAGACTCTTCCATGCAAACTCTGGACTGAGTGTCAGCCTCGGCACCCGCTTGTGTCAGCGCTCCGAGAACAGCCTCTTCAACCAAATGATACAAATTGAATTTATGAAAAAGAGAATTGACTGTGTGGGTTAAACCAGCATTTTCCAGAGATGCTTTATTGGTTTCAATAGGCCTTTATTATACATTTTAGAACACATTTCAAGTCAAAGAGACAGGTAGGTTTTTGTTGAAGACTAAATTTCAGCAGCAACATTTGAAACCTGTGATGTGTGCATATTAAAACATAGAGGCCTTCACTTCAGAGGATGAAATGATTAAATTCGGCCTCTGTTCTTGAGATACCGCAGCATGAGGGAGGGTGTGTATACTGTAAATAGTTTATTTATAGCCTGGCCTTGAGACAGAATATCTCTCTGTGGGCTCAACATTGGATCTCTCTCTGTCTCTCTAGGAATTTGTCTACATCATGTTGCACTGATTAAAAATGATAAGAATGGGGTCGTGGAATGGCATATATAGGCAGAAGTGACCTTAGTCACTGCCTCCCTTTGGGACTCTCCACTGCTCACATTTCCTCACGCACCCGGCGTACAGGAGCAAGCTGGGAAACACACAGGCAGGGTTTCCCATTAAGCCTCTTGGAGAATCTGATTTTTTAAAAAGAGGAACCAAGAAGAAGACAAGAAATAAAGAATGAGTCTAAAGGACTGAAGAGGTCTGAGCTTGGGTCCAGGTTCCACTGTCACTCTCATAGCCAACTAATCACAAGCAAGTGACAGAACCCACCACTGCCTTCAGTTCATTACTGTAAAGAAGGAGCCATAAAGCACTGATTCCTTGGGTTTACATGAGTCAACAAAAAGTGGCATGGACTCGATCTGCAGCAGCCCGGCTCAAAACCTGACTTTGCCACCTAACTGCTGTGTACCCTTGCCCTAGTCACGTCGCTCTGTATCTCTGTAAAATGGGGGAAACAATAGCCCCTTCTGACCAAGCCAGGTTATGATATATGAAGCACAAAGAACTCTCTTGGCCTGTGTTACTGTGTAATTCACCGCTCCACAGGTGGCAGGAAACACAGACATGGGGCATTGGGACTGGGTTCAGAGAAGAGTGGGGGCAATGAGTCACCTTGGTATAGGAAAGAACATCTAGGTTTATTTATTTTTTACTGCTTTTTTTGTTTTATTTATTATTATATGTATAGTTTCATTAAATAAGTGCTCATCTCCAGAGTTCCCACTCACATCACTGTCTCTTGGGTGCTGCTCCCAGACCAGTTGTTTGGGGCAACCATGTGGATCTTAGAAGCCGGGGCCAGGGTACTCATTTGATCACGTAAAATCTCTAACAGTGGAACCTTGTCTATTCCTGGGTGAGGGGGGGGTTCCCAGTGAAAACCAAGTGTTAATTTCTTGCCCTCTAGGTAGGCCGAAGCTCTGAGTTAGATTTAATCTGATTGAAAGGGAATAAAGAAATGTGACAGTTCCTGCGCATCCCAAAGTTGTAATTTGATTTCAACCACAAAAGCATGGAGCAGTGATATTACCCTCTGTCAAATTTTTTTCTATCTCAGTTCCTAGTGAACTTATCAAAGTTCCAGAGGGAACATTAACAGCACTGTAGGAGACTAAAGGTAGAAGACTGGAGGAAGTTGGGAAAGGCCTTAGTCCAAGCCCATGAGAGTCGTGCCTTAGGAGAGTGGAAGTCCGGCTTTGGCAAAGCAGATGACCTCACAAGAACATGGCAGGAGCAGAGCTAACTCCAAGTGGAGTGATATCATGGCCATCTGATAAACCCTGGACAAGCTGAGGAAGATCTGGCCAAGGTGAGTAGGAGGCAGGTATGTTGGAGTGATGGCACTGATAGTTTTAGAGTCAGGAACAAGTGTATCATCCTCCTGACCATTTGACTGGTTTGATCCAGGGACAGTGGGTTGTAGGCAAACCATCGTCTTTTGGGATGAGAACTTTTGTCCTGAGCATAGGCAGAATTAGGGAGATAAGTAGCTAGACAAACCTCCTAAATTTAAAGAATGAAAACAGAAGTTTCTTTGAGCTCACGAGTTTGAAAAAAAGCAAATTTTCATCTCTCTCCATAATCTGACTGTCAGATGAAGGGGGTAAAAAGAGTGCCCTATGAAGACAAGGTGGTTTATTTGTACATATACACTGAATTGAAATAATCTAAGTTAAGAGGGACAGATCTAGAAAAAAAATCCCTAAGTCATAATAAATAACTATTTAGTACCTTCCCACTTCTGCAATAGTAAGGTTTCCTCTCTGTTGACACCTGCCCATGTTTTGCTCCCTATACCTCATCTCATCAAAATCACTAATATTCTCACTTGGAACACTCCTGGAGGTCCTTCCAGAGTCATAAAGTTACAGAGCATCTGAATGGTTGGCAATTTTGAGATCACCTGCACTGAAGTCCTCCTAGATAGGACTACAAGTCAGATGATTTCTATAATAAAAAGAATATAGAATTAACCACTGAGGAGATCTGGATGAGAGTGTTACTTCTGCTAATGAATAACTGTACAGACTTGGGAAGAACCTTACACTCTTGATGTTTCAATTTCTCATTTACAAAATGAGGATAATAATCCTCACTGTGCATGGTTGTGAGAATTTAATGAAATAAAATTTTAGAGAACAGCAAGTGGCAAGGCTTGGCAGTGAGGAAGTGTTGGCAGGTTTAAGGAACAGGACACAAGCTTTGCAGCTAGAAGACAGTGGGCAAGGGTGGTAGGAAATGAGGTCATCATGGAGAGCAAATTATTTAGAGCCTTTCGGTCATGATAAAGACTTGAGCCTTTGCACTGTGTGAGACAGGATGCTCCTGTGGAGAGTTTTAAGCAGAAAAGTGACATGATTTGACATGTCTTACAGTGTCCATCTGACTGATATGGGAGAAATAGACTATAGGAGAGGTGGAGAGAATAGCTAAGGAAGATATTGCAATAATTCTTGCAGGAGATAACCATGACTTGGACCAGATCAATGCAGGGAGATGTTGAGAAGAGGATTCCAGAAATATTTTGAAATTAGAGCTCAGAGGATGTGATAACTAGAATGAATGTAAGGCATAAGAGAGAGAGGAGACTTAACAAATACTCTAAGGTTTTTTTTGTTTATTCAACTAAAAGAAGAGCAGATTTCATAGGGGAAAGTATAAATTCAGTTTAGGGGAGAGTAATTTTTGAGTGCAAGTAGAAATGAAGAATAAACAGTTGGATATATAAGCCTGGAGTACATAAGAGAAGACCTGGCTAGAAATATAAAATGTGGTAATCATTAGGATACAGATGGTATTTAAAACCCCGTCCCTAGATGAGATCATCCAGAAAATGAGTATGGAGATTGTAGAAAGATGTCAGAAGACTAAACCATAGGACACATGGGGCACTTGCAGGTCAGAGAAATGACAAGGACTATACAGGGAGATTAAGGAATAGTCAGTGAAAAAGAAGAAAAAGCTATTCCTGAAGAAACCATTTTAATAAGGAGGGATTTTTCAACTATGTCAACTGTTGCTGACTGATGTAGTTAGATGAGGACTGAGAGCCTGTCATTTGTCTTAGCAGCATGGAGTTCATTGGAAATCTTGATGAGAGCAATTTGAGTAAAGTAACGGGGATGGAGGCTTAACTCGAGTGGATTCATTAGGAAAGTGGGTGGGGGAATTGACTAGCCTGCCTACATATTAAACTATATTACAAAACTTCAGAAATTAAGATGGGTTTTATTGGCACATGAACTGAAAGACAAGCCAATGTACTAGAATAGATTTTCCAGAACTAGATTGAAATATATGTATGAGAATTCATTATATGATAAAGGTAACATTTCAAGAATAAATGGTGTTGAAATAAACTGTGTACCATATGGAAAAAGATAAAGTTGGATCCAATGTTATCCTTTCAAGTTTTCCAATGAACTGCTTTGATAAAGAAAAAAAAGTTCTGAAAGAAAACATGGGTGAGAGCCTTTATAAACTTGGAGTGAGGAAAATTTCCTTTGCTATGGCTCAATTCCAGAAGCCATATAGATTAATAAATTACTCTAAACAAAAATTTAGCAAGTCAGTATTTCAATAGACAAATGATAAACTGGAACAGATATTTGTAATATATATCACAAAGCACTAATACCCTAAGATAATTAAAAAATGGAACAAAAGTGAGAGTAACAAACAAAAAATGGTGAAAGATATAAACAGAGAGTTCACAGAAAAAGAGATATTAGTAACTCTTATTTACATGACAAGATACTTACTCACTCATGGAAAGGAAAATATAAATTAGAACTACACTGAAGTATCATTTGTCACCTATCAGAAGGGCATGGCCCAGAAATATAACAACATCCTCTGCTGTGAGGTTAAAAGTTAGCAATCATTGCCATGCCTGCTGGTAAAAGGGCACGTGGTAAACGTCCACAGAGGCTGACCCAGGAACAGTTATCAAAATTACAAAAGCATTGTATTACTTTCCTAGGGCTTCCATTACAAAGAACCACAGGCTGGGTAGGTTAAACCAACAGAAATTTTTTTCACAATTCTAGAGACTGAAAGTTGAAATCAAGGTGTTATCAGAACAATAGAGTAGGTTCTGGGGAAGAATTCTTTCTTG